>JAOBRC010505341.1:0-18637 GCA_027575255.1 Scolionema suvaense | reverse complement strand
GAGAATCTTTGCTGCCCTTAAATCAAACTCCCCCCTTATTTCAAAACGAGAAAAAAAATCCCCCCTCTTTTTAAATCGAATTTTTCAAGTCCCCCCTTATTATAAGGGGGGCAGAAACCATGAAACACAATGAAAAAATTAAAATGAAATATTCAAGCACTTCACAACTAAATACCTTAATTCTATAACCCCTACCCCAAAGAAAATTGCACCCCAGACATAATAAAACCCAACTACTAAATGGCCATGCTCATACAAAAGATGGGTTTTTCTTGCCGTGTTGTTACAGCCAAACAGGACGAAGACATAGCAATGGACTTGCCAAAAAACTGACAAAAATTGGTCATGCTTTTACTATTTGGGCCAAGGTCCAGCAAAATTAAAAGATGGAGTCCAAAAATGTAACAGTTCCTGAGGATGTCCAAATAAAGGACTCCCACAAATTTAGAGAGAAGAAATAATAACATGCGAACACATTGCAAAACAAAGCCATAGCCAATGAGTGAGAAAGAAGGTGATAATACTCAGGAGAACAGCAACCTATGAGACTACTCTCCCACTTCAACAGGGAGAAGTGCTCTGTCAATATCAGGACAGAAGGCAAAAAAAAAAAGAAAGCCCTCACTATCAAGTAAAATCTCTCTTAGGCTTTCCCTCGAAACTCGATCTATCGTTAATTTCAGCTGATCAAACCACCATATTGACAGACTGTGAATGTCCTAGTGGAGCAGAAAGAGAGACTAGTGCCTGTAAGCTTACACACCGCAAGGACACAAAGAGATCATTCATTGCATTCCAGGGGGTTGCATATGTTTCATTCTCACTTGCTGTCTCTCCTGTATAATTGCTTGTCAGTTGCGACCATTTTGCAAATTTAGTGCACATAAAAACCATGCCTAATGGTATTCATAGTAAAACATCATAAAAATGCCCATTTTTGGCACAACAAACCTACATCTAAGACAAGAAAGAGATGTTTCAGAAAAGATATATGGTCCACAAAATAGTTACAATAAAAATACGCCAAAAAAAATTGCAAAAATCTTACAGATTTGAACAGATCTTGACATATTTTCAAAATAAACCCCAAATACCCAGTTAAACAATAACAGATCTTGACATATTTTCGAAAAAAACCTAAAATGACCATTTTCTGCTAAACAAAAGCCATTCTCCAGACAAAAAACCCTTTTGTAGGTATGGCACATGAACCATAATGTAACTGTAGTTAAATTGCAGGAACATAATCTCATGGGACTGCATAATACGTGCATGAAGTATGGATTACTGATAGTGCATGCGTGAAATTTCAGCTGCATTCGACATTTACTTGGAGAGATGTCGCATTTAGAGGTTTGTATTTCGTCCTGGAGTGATATTCTCCGCCTTTCTCCTGCACGCCAACGATCACTCATGGTGGAATTAGTTAACTAATCAACTATGCAGCTAAGCATTCCATTACCACCTTGTGATTGGTCGAGCACTCAATGATTTTTGAGTCTGCTGCCAGACTATGCTGTATGCTTTTTTCACTCTCAGGAAGCCATCAGCAGTCTGTAACGCTTGCTCATCGGAAATTCTGTTTGCTCGAAAGACAAAGCAAGCGCTCCTCGAGAGAAAACCACCAGTCTGACGATAAAAGTTGATGAAGCGAGAACCGGATTATGCAAACCAGACAAATAAGAAATTTATGTTGTGTATTATGGAATTGCAAGTTGCTGTAATGTGAAGTTCGTAAGGGCTTGTTTGAGTGATTTCCTTTTGAGATTGAGACGCAATCTTTGGTTGTGATGGAAGTGTTCCTCTGAAATACTCACAGCTCAGAGAATTTCTACTCGCTTGCTGATCCAGCCAATTGCTGATTTTAGTCATGGCTTTCTTTTCATACATCATGTGAGAGTTTTCGAATTGAGAGTTTTCCAATTGAGAGCATAAGCCCCCTTCTGCGTCAAACTATGCATACATTATTTTGTAGTTTGAGCTTTAAGTCAACTCCCTGTTTAATGCATTCGACTTCAAAATGACTAATAGTCATGGCAGCATTTTTTCTGCATATTTCACTCTGCTGCCGCAACAATTGGACTTGTCCAAGCGTTTGTCTTTTATCCTCCATACATGGCCAAATACTTTGATTACCTAGAGTTTCTACATCAGTCAGCAACACAACTAGTACAATGGCAATGATTGACTTGGCTTCACAATAGACTCTGCCACTAAAAGGAGTACTGCAATTTTATGGTGGTTTCGGTTAAACTCTTTTTTGTAGGAAACAGAAAATTTCAGCTGATGCTCTTTGTTCTTTATTTTTTTCTCCCATTTTCAGCTTAAATTGTTCTTAATTTTTCGTGCTTGTGTCACAAGACAGTTCAGCCTAAGGTTTGGTCATGTCTAACATAGAATTACTTTCTTTGTTAATGAGCCACCTATTATAATAAACTATTGATATTTGACTTCATTCTCATAAAGCCTTAGCTTTATCACGAAATTCAATTATCTTTACCATAAAATAGTGCTGCTGTTTCTAACTTTTGAGCTGAAGTTCAGCTAGTGTTTGTTCCTAGATCGTTCTGAATTTTTATATACATTTGACGCTGGCGTTCTTATAAAAGATCTTCTAAAAAAGTCACAGATTAGTGGACTCCAACAAACTTAATTAAGAATCTTCGTGTCACACCAAAGAATAAAATGAGACATAAGCCATAAGATTCACACCACAAATGACAAAAAACGGATAAAGTGTTCTTAAACTATTTTGAAAAAACCCTAAAAATAACCATTATTGACATAAACTGCCAGCATATTCTGAAGATATAAGGCATGGTTCATTCATAACATAAGCTACGTTGCCCCTAAGATCCACGACAAACATGACAAAAAAACCGAGGAGTAGTTAATGACACGTTTGGAAAAATCCATGAAAATAGTCAATTTTGGATGTAAATTACCACTCACGAGAAAAACAAGACTTTCCTCAGACACGGCAGAAGGTTCATGACATACGCAGAGCTGCCCCAAAGAATCACACCAAAATTCACAAAAATCGGAAGAACAGTTAACACGTTCACTGCCAAAGGAAATTGAAAAATTGCTGAATTTCAAGACAAAAACAACAAATTTTTACCACGTTTGCAGCCACCAATCGACACAGAGCGACTCGTTTAGATGAACTTGGTACAAAATTTAGTGCTCTTTCCAATGCGCCTTGCGGCATTGCCTGAAAATGCACAGAAGCACTCGGGATTGAGCTACAAAGATTGAAGCTCAGAATTGAACCCAAACACGTTCCCAAGTTTCACACCAAAAATTACGAAAAATGAATGAAGCATTCTTGAAATATTTTTTAAAAAACAACAAAAATGGTCATGTTTGGGCATAAATTGCCACTAGCAAGGCCAAGAGGACTTTTCCCGCTATGACACATGGTCCCCTACATTACTTTTTATTGTTTTGGAGTTTCACGCCAAAAACTATTCAAAAACGTAATGATTGGAACATGAAATATCTAGAAAAAACCCTAAAAATAGCCTTTTTGGGCACAAATTGCCACCTGAAATCCGAGCAAGAACATTTTTCGGCTCAACAGTGTCGTTTCAATTACCTATCTTGACCTGCAGGCCAAATTTTAGAAATATCTGTGCAGCAGTTATCCCAGAAAATACGTTGGTGATGGACGGAAGGATGGACGGATAGATCTCAGTCGCGGATTTCGCCGGCTCCCTTGCTGGCCAGAGGCCAGCGCTGGAGTGTCGAAAGGACCTGGAGTTGAGTTTTTAATATTAGCATCCTCGGACAATTGCTCAGGTCGCAAAAGTTCTATGTTGCAGCAGATTGGGTTTTAGAGGCCGGCAGACGGAAAGAAGAACAACAAAGAGCAGTTAAGGAATGTTTTCCGGCAAGAATTTTTTGCTTTTGGTACAGCAAGAGGATATCTCGTAAAATAATGTGATGGAAAGGTGGTTACACAGAGCATTAAAATCAATGTTGACTTTCAAATGTGTTAAGGGTTTGGGGTATTTTTTTTGCAATATTGGATTTTTGCCACAGTACAACTCATGATTCAATGTAAACAATACAGTTCATCTAATTTTTCCAGATAGAACTTTTTATTTGGAAGCAAGAAATAACAAGAAATTATCAGATAAGTGGTGCATTCAACATATTGTGAAAAGTCTCGGAAAAAAGGGTATTTTCAAAATGTTTGAAGTTTGAGGAGCTGTAAATTATAAACTAAGCAAGTAACGTGTTTTTAGGTACAATAAAATGCTAGAACTTTTTTATATATTTTAGAAAATCAACAAAATAGTACACAGATTGTCGTCATCGTGACGACATCAATGTCTACAAAAACGTAGTAATAATGTATACTTCATTGTTGGAGCAGTGACACCACTTGAAAAATGATAAAATTTGTCATGTAGTTAGCAAACATCTCAAATTTGCTTTTGAGCAAATTGAAAGCAAATCGCCTTGTTAGATTTTGAGTATATTACCGGGTAAGTCTGGAAATTCAGTATTTGCTCCCCATTGTGAGAATAGTAATTTAGCAAAAAATATGGACTTTTTGACCTGCGACACGTAGCAGTTTGTACAACCGAAACATGGTTACTATACATGTTCTGCAAGAAAAACGCGCAGGCTTTTATTCTGGAGAAAAATTTGTCAACATTGGTACCAAAATGACGTCATGTGACATCAAAAGTGGTCAAACTTTTCGAAAAAACCGAAAATTTGGGGTGTTTTTGACGGATGTAACGGGCGCATGATAAAATTTGAACCTTGATGAAACTTCCTCTAGTAGTAAAGTAAAAGAAGTTTCGTCGCTGACAGGATTTTATAAAAAAATTATAGGCACAGATTTTGAGAAAAGTGACGTCAAAGTTGGAGTCTGGTGAAAAATAGCCATTTTTGAGCAACTTTTGCACCACCACTTTCAAAAATGAAATTTTCAAGTTAAATCAAACTTTGCCAAACTAAAACTGTGGCACAAGAATAAAACATTGTTTACTTAGTCTAAAAAAAGTGTTTTCAATCCGATGGGGTCATCCGTTGTGACGTTTGACGTCATCAAAGAGGGGTCACTTTTCTTCAAATTGCTCACTTTGGAGCCCCATGGAGCCAAAGTTTTATAAACATTACGAATTTTAACGATGCAAATATCTTGCAAATATTGTCAATGACTGATTCATAAGGTTTTGAGTTACGTTTTAAACATTTTTGAACGAAAAACTGAAAAAGTGCCTTTTTTGGGCCAACGCAAGTGCCTTTTTTGGACCAACGCAACATTTTTGGCTCCCCCAGAAACCGTGGTCCAATATGGGCCTACTGCTGTCACATGTATAACTAAATTAGTACTACCATCTGCGCAAGTTTAAGCGTTTTATCTATAGGCATTGCTCCAATTATTCAATTTTTGCCATTTTAGCCATTTTTTCACCTTTGGCTGTGAATAACTTAAAACCCAACCGACTAAATATCAATTCTCTGCCATTTGGTACTACTCATGAGTTCTCCAAAGGAGAAACAGTTTGATGAACCTTGATGCTAGCAGTTGTTCAGGTTGGAATTCTTATTTTGTGGTAGCTACAATAATGACCATTTTTAACCAGAAAATAACCAAACTCTCAAGGTGGAAAAGACCATTCTCAGATATAGATAGTATGAGGCGAATAACATGACTGCAATTGAATAGAATGAGAGTTTTACCAGATAAGGCACATAGTCTGTATGTAACTACTACTGGTTTCCAAGAGATGTGTTAGCAGATTCACTGAATCTGTGATGCTTGCCGTAAAGGCAGAGTTGAGTTTATGTGGAGACCAGCTCCAAGCCGTACCAGCTCCCCATTGCGGGAAAATCACAGTATCCACCCAGTCTGAGAGGCACAACATCATGTGAGAACTTGGAACCAACAGGAAAGATGGAATTCGACTGATGGTTGGGATCTGGTGCTTCCTGCAAGACACCAGCCAAGTTCTAAGACATCGTCCGCCCAGACATTAACCATGCCAAAACACATAATCAAAGAGGTCGCTGCAAATCGTATCGTTGTTGCCTAGCGTAGCCTTTCACACCAAATATTACAGAATGTAGCAGATTTTAAAACCTCTTGAAAACCCCTAAAAAGTGCCATTCTTGGACACAAAAATGGCCATCTGGAAGTTGAAGACAGTTTTCTTATGAACAAATACAGCTTCGGGATTTTATGTCAATTTGGGACGGATGAGTGCAGCACAGTGGTTTCTTTTGACTAAACGTGGAAGTTATTCACTCGCTGCACTGCTGTGCAGACTCACACGTGAGAAAAAAATAGTTGAGTTGAGCTTGACAGATAAGCACGACTTTTTGTTTGTTGCATATTTCAGAAAACATTTAGATTGGGGTCGTGTTTCTAAAATAATCTATTATCCTGCTCACAATGCAGAAGAGTGCAGCTGTGTGGCTGAGTGCTGCTTTGACTAGGTAGAAATCTGATCACCTGCTGAAGCAACATGGTATACTCATCCTAATCCATAGATACGGCCACTCCTGCAAAACCAAGCCTGAATAAATATTCTTTAGCAGTTGCAAATCATTTCCATGGGCTCACCAAATTCGTACGAAAAATATGATGTACCCCAGCAATCTGAGCCTTGAATGTTGCAAAAACACAGAAATTTGGGCTATTAGACTAGTAGTAACGTTCCGAAACTAATACTAACCCCAAACAGGAAAACCTTCAGCATAAACTTCACACAATTCCATCGGTGCACTTTCACCAGCCTCCATTTGGCGCTTAATTTCTATGTACCTTCCAGCAACGACAGTGCTACTGCAATCGGCAGTTTCATCAAATGCTCCACCACATGATGTGATAATTTCCAGATCTTCGTCCAATATATCAGCAACATACTTGTCGTCTCCATTATCTGTCACAGTCACCTAAAAGAAAAATAACAAAATAAAAAATTGAGCTGTCATAGACGCATCATCAGGTGGTGGTCCAGCGATGGATTTTCTAGACAAAGAAGCCAACTAAAACAGCAGCACCAATTATATCTGCAGACATGTAGCACCCAAGCAAACTGGACTAGCCAATTTTCCTTGAGTACAATAAACCTTTGAACGTAGCTGTCACTATTAGTTGGTGTGCATATATTATGTATCCTCCTTCACAACTAGTGGTAGGACCTTCCAGAGAAAAGAGAATTGCCTTAATAAGGTTATTATCATGGTTAAACCGAAAAATTCTCCTTTCAAAAGATTCACTTGCTCTGTTTGGCATGGTGGTATATATGTACACGTATGCATACATATCTTGTCGTTATGCTTACTGTTCCTGTTGGACAAAGCTAAAACTCTCTCCACAAACTTTTTCGTTCCTTTTTTCTTTCCTATCTTATAAGTCAAATCCTTTTACTGTTGATGCATCTGGTGCAAACTTTAAATGCCAATCCGTGTTTTAGAATTATAATTAAAATACACGGAAAAGGGAGGGGGGTACAAGGAAAAACTTTAATGGGTGGGTAGACGAAAATGGGGAGGGGGGGTTGAAAGTCTCTGCACACTATTGTAGAAGGTTTTTATGATGCTCAAAATAAAATGTCGTAGAAGAAAAATGAACAGAGAGAACCACGAACAGTGGACATAGAACAAATAGTATATATTTTAATACTCCCAAAATTACCAACAAATGTATCACTAGCATCATAATCAAGTCTTCAGTAGATACTGACTAAGTCAATATCAAGCCAGATTCACGAGAATTCTGAAGTTTTATCAAGCTCTTAGTCTTCTGGCTGAATTGCAATAGCAGAGAAATAAGTAATAATCATCAAGTGCAGTTATTCGCAAGGTCACCAGGAACTTATTGTCTCATGCAATTTGCAATGTGAAAAAGTGCTATCAATTCCCCAGAAAAGATCACAACTGAATAAAGACTGGGTATCATCTAGCCTATTCACATTCCAACCTTGCTGCGATCACTGGTTTTGTGGGTCTGTAAACATTCCCATCTATGCAGTGCATTTTAATTATGCCGTATTTCCTAAATATCTGGCAAAAACTAGCCTCAAGGATCTTTTATCCATGTGAAACATGCTGTATCTGAACTCTGATCTATGGGATCAGGTGGTAATTATTACGTAGCCATGGAGATACGTGACACGGAGAGTACATAATTAGAGTGTACATCCTTCAGGTGACATAGGCCTGTGGAATAACTGAGCGGTTGAGAGTGGACTGAGAGAAACCATCAGTTTTGAGCAGAGTATGGGAGCAAGGTAGGTCTCATCCTGCTCAAAATATATGCTCAATCTTAGTAAGTGCTGTCTCTGTGAGGGAAGGGAAGGGCTGGAGGGCTGGGGGTCATGTAAGAAAATTTCTTTGACTTCACCACCAGTTTAGAAAGCTATTAGCAAGACTACAACCCTGGACAAAATATTTGGCACAAAAGGCTTTTTTCAGCCAAAATAAAAAATTCACTTTTTACCACTTTTGCTTGTAAAAGCACTTTGCATTGCAAGCGCTTCAAGAAATTGTTTGCTGGTGTTTAGCAACCTCTGTCTACAGTCTCAGTGAAGTTTCTAGCAATTTACGCTAGTAGAACAAATTCCACACCCTTTGTTCTCTAAATTACCTGAAAAAATTAAAAAACCCAAGCCATGCCCTAAAACAAGCCTTATCACACCGAGCGCATACCCTAGAAATGTCAAAACATGATTTTTCAAAGGTCAGAAAGAGTAAGTCTCTCAAACAAAACCCACCCTCTCGCCCTGATTTGCGGCTCAGTACTTGTCAACCTATTTTCATTTACTTGCGGTACGGAACATGGCAAAACTGTGCATGCGTGCCAAAATATTTTGACCAAGGTTGTAGATGTGTGAAGAGCGTTCTTGAAAAAATCTGAATCAAGTCTAGGCTTATCATGATGTGATGGACAATGAACAATTCATGATCTGTAACAGACATCCAGTCTACAGTACAAATGGTACACTGCTGATGATGCAGCGATGTTGAAGTGGACATAGATTCAGAACAATTGTTGTTTTTGTAAGCAGATGGTGAGCCTATCCTTATTACTCATTTTAACCATCCATGGAACCGCAGATTTAGAGCAATACTAAAACATGAGAACAGAAAGACTTGATCAAGGCATTTACCCACTAAGCCCTAAAAAAAATGAAAGTTTGAACAACCCTGCAGTACAGCCCAGAGCATACATTTAACACAATGAACCATAATCATTATACATCAATAACTAAATTAACTCCAATTGCTACACTGGAATAAATCGGTACATCTTTCATTGATGTGACAAGAAGTCAACAAATCAGCGATGTTTTGATGGATTTCATTCCACTAGTGCAGTGCAGCTGTGACCTAAGAATACGAAGGCTACGTACAACAAACTGGATGATACAAATGTAGCACACTTACTTTCGAGATAACAAAATCCTCACCAAGATCAACTCGCCACCATGGATGTTCTTCTGTTCCAGTCTTCGTACAAGTGTCACTGTTTCCATCTGTGGCTTGTGCAGGAGATACCTTTGGATCATAAACTGAGCTTTGATATGTTTGCTTGCCAGCAATTATGTTCTTGGAGTCTGTATTATAACAACAAGAACAAGAGGTCGATGGCACTGACGAGCAAACTTCCCATAACCCAGCAGGCAATTGCTGTTAAACCTAAGATTCAAAATCCATGCCTGCTCATGACAAAACTTGCTAATATAGGTTTTCTGATCAAAAAGAGAGCAAATCTCAAAAGCAATACAGCTTTCAAAAATCAAATTCAGCACATCAATATAATATCAAAAAATTATCAAGTTTAGTCGTACAGGAGAATTAATGGGTGTAGAAATTTTTTTTTTGAAGATCAGAAAATGCTATCTACACTAATTTTTAAGGTCAGCCATGTTGATATGGTTTTTTGTAAATTGGTATCGTAACGCTTGTCACCATCTTGGTCGGTCTTTCTGCACTGAGCAGTACAGAATTGACACTGTTTTCTGTGGAACATGGTTATGATGTAGACCCCTATCTACGCTAAATCTGAAAAAAAAATCTACAACCCTATTTATACTAAGCAAGCAATGGTGTTGACCTGCTGGCCAGAAACACAATTCATGCATGAATCATAAGGACAAAGGATAGAAAAATTAAAATAACCTGAACTATTTGTCCCACCTATACTTACAACATTCCGCAAAACTAGGCCTTAGTTGGTTGTATTTAAGAATACCAATTCAAGCCTAGCTCGACAATAATTACAAATAACCAACCCACATCCACAACCAAAATCTAAACTCAATTTCCATCCAACCACGTCAAAAGAACCACATAAAAATGCATGACATCACGTTCATGGACTGGAAATGATGTAGTTGTAGTTTCCACAATCAGAAGCAACACAAGCAACTTGACTTACTATGAACTATCATTGTTCGTAATACGGACATAAGAAATAGAAACCGAGCTATCAAACTGAAAGTTTCGACAGGCTATTGATCAACTGATTTCGGTTGCAGATTTCGTAATTGGTGAAATTTTTCTAACTTCTTTGTTTACTCTCTTACCAGCAAGCAGCAGATGTAGAAGCACTGGTGAAGCGAGGATAATAAACAGCTAACTTGTGTTGCATGTTCAAAATCTATTTTGTGTGAAATGGTAGCTACAATGTTGTTCGATCATTTTCTGATCCTTACGATGCGCAGAGAAAGGTATATTGCTATTTCATTTATGTGTAAGAGGATCGGTCTTGCTCAGCGTTTCACACAGTTAGTTTTCTTTTGAGGAGTTGTTGCTGGAGTGGTTTTGATGTCACTAACTTATCCCGATTCTAGAACCCAGACCTTCATACCAAACTGCCGAACCTCCAAGTCAACGAGCATAGTGTAAAACTGACATCGAAATTAAAGAATGACAGGGTAAAAAGAATGCAACTAATTGCAATTATTTTTTGCCATTAGTTCTCCAATAAGTTTAGGTGAAAAGCATCAGGGGTTGTCCAAGAATCTTACTGCAAACTTCGGATAATAAATGTGCTCTTCATATACCTTGATTCACATTTAAGCTGGGACATCACTTATGACCATCACTAAGGATGCCACTTACCATAGTAACTAACCAATTGAAAGAATTCTGTATACTCTTACGTGGTTTGAAGAGGGTAGTGTAATGCCACATTTTGAACTGTCCTTAGGTCAAGTACAACTCAATCAAAAATATACACTAATTTTAGTGCTTACATCCTATGTAATAGATCATCACAGTGCCTCAAAAGGATAGGAGAAACTCTAAAACTTTAAAGGACTGTATGTCGTGAAAGAGCGCAGATTTTCACACAAAATAAAGATCGGAGTTCCTGAATTTACGAGTACTTCAACTCTGTTAATTTCAGCTTCGAACGTTGCGTTGCTTTAATTATGAAACAAATAGACAATTTCCTTCATTGCACATGTTCACACAGATTCAAACATTGCAATCAAAATAATCACCAGATAGAAGGAGCAAGTTTCACAATTGTGAAACATTTTTGAAACTTGCTGTTATTTAGATTGACAGATTTGGATTCTTACTTGTCCTAAGCCTCCAATGTTCAGAAAATAGTGAACTTTGTGTATTCACTTAAACATTTTCCTTGGTTGGGTACAGAGGCCATGATCAATCGAAAGGGCTAGATGTTGGATGTGATTATTGGCCGCAACATGGGGATAAAGTAAGATAAAAAATAAGGCAACTGCACAAGTAGTTTGATGCAAAACATACATGGCATAAAATCGCATTTAAGTAGCAAAATAGTCAACAAATGGCAGGGAATATAAGCCAACCCACGATCATTAGATAACACCAATGACCTCATACCTAAATCTGATGACTTTTGCAGGATAGGAGTCGGTTTGGTGGTATTGACAATTGGAGAAGCTGAAACGAAACACATTAAGTACATAACAAAAGCATTCTGGAGTCTTTCATTAGAGAGTCAAACAAACAATCACCCAGTATTATGTAGATTCATTCTTAAGTATAGTCTTACTTATAAGCCACAATGGTTAGTACAAAACTTCAAACTTTTGCTATTGGCTGAAACGGTCTGAAACCCAATTCCAGACACATTCAAAGACTCCAGTGCAATAAACACCAACAACTTTTGCTGTTTTGATAACATGACTGCATCAGTGATCCGCATAATGTAGCAATAAACCACATAATTAACTCACCATATTGTCTCCGCAATCTTTTATTCCTGATCCGTTCTGCATGTGTCAGTGGGGCTCCAAAAGTTCCAGCTAAAAATTTGAAATATCAGATAACATGTTTCCACAAAGTATTAAAGTGCACATGGACTGCCTTTTCATTCATTTTCATTTCATTTTTCTTCACAAACCCTTGCAACTTTTCTGCTATTCACGGCTGAAATTCTCAACTTTCAGATAGAGCCAGCCAACTTGCAGTCTCTGGACATAGTTACAAGAGTTTCAGGAGCTGTTTTTGATAAGGGAGAACCAGTGTCCATTACTAAAATGTATGAATAGTTTTGACACAACAAGATATGCTTTACAACAAAAACGACCTACATTCTCCACACAAATGATAAAATGAATCTGCGAGCAGTACAGAGACAAGAGTAATAGCTTCTAAAAAATGGTTTGCACTCACTGACAACACACAGCAACATGTTAACAAATTTATTGATGTCATGTAGATCAGACTGATTCGAAACATCATCAAAATAAATGCATTTGGTCAGATTCCACAGACCAAAATTTACTAGGATCAGGGATATGACAATATTTGAGAACATTAGTCACACAATTCTGTAAGTCATCAAAAACCTGCCTCTATTTACCTGGAGCTTCACAGCAGTCAGCGGTCATGTACCCGGTAGCATTACAATTGTTCTTTCCACAAACCAACCCAGCAACACAATCACGGTCTGTATCACAATCACCTGGAATACATTTGAAGTCATACAAAAACATGAAATCAACAAATGTTATTGGAATAAAAAATTTGTCCTAAAGAAAAGTTGTTCCTGTAATTATATTCACTGAAGGTAAGATGACTTGAAACAGCTTAACCCTGACTAGGCTTTTTGGAACTCGTCATGCATGGGCTGGAAGGGAGGGGGGGTGTGTGGACTCCTCCCCCTCTCAAAATTTCAGGAACGGAAATAGCTACATCCTTGACACTTGGTACGTTAGTAGATCTCCACGTAATGAACAAAATAGTAACAAAGAATTGACCCAAAATTGCAGGTGGCAATGATGAGGTCATCATACATTTTTAGTGTACCCTGAATAAAGACCTGTAAACAGGCACCTATTGTCCTCAGAACCTCCTGAACTGTTCCAAATGTCATTTTAATGATTAATTTATAATCTCTAGGAATCTGACTGCCCCAGTCCAAATAGGGTTACCATCTCCAGAGTGAAGAAAACAACCTACACTCCTGTGTTCACAGGGTGATAGCTCTGTCAATGCTAGGACAGATGACATATCTAGCAGCAAAGAGAAACTACTCCAACTAAGGAGACATCATATTAGGAGCAAACATACAGTCCCCAAAGGAACACACAATGCAACATACACTATACTGATGGAAAATACAGATGACAACACCCAAGTAAAGCAGTAAAAAGGCCTTGACATGAAAAAGCAAAATAATAAGTTAAGTGTCATAGTATTGTAACCTTCTTTGTAAAGTAACAGGGAGAAAATTCAGGAAAGTGCCTACCATAGCTACTAACAATTCCTCATCAGACCTGAAGTAACAGGTTGCATTTCTGTCATTGTGCAAAATATCATAGCTAACAAAAACATACTTGAGCAGGACCAGCCTAGCGGTAACTTTGCTTAATCCTATTTTGCATGTGTGTGTGTTCAAATGGAATAGCCTTGGGAACCAAAGGCCCTAAACTGGCCTCCTCCTCATTCTCAAAGTCTTCCATTGAATCTGTGATTAACTTACAAATAGATAATTGTTTATCCACAATCACCCAGCTAGTTGCTTTGCCAACCTACTCCTATTTCACAATAAAAATCTTCGAATTTAACAGTGGAAGAAATGCAACATCGTTGCGCAGAAATTTTGAAGCACTGCCAGACTCATTAATGACCTCAATGCAATCCAGGATGGTGAAACATTCACAAAATTTTCAGGAGATGCAACCTCCTGAACTACAACTGAGAAGGGACAATGAAGGGACCACATACATTTGGTGACCAGGATATCAGCATAGATCACGGAATTTTGACACTTAACTGCACAACAAACACAAATCTTTTTGACTTGACATAACCCAAATGCCATTCAGACAGACAAAACATCAGAGTTGCCTTACTCATGAAGAAAAATAGTTAAATGTTATATTATGCCCATTTCTATGACGAAATACTCGCAAAACTTTCTCTGATTGCCTTCCATATCCAAGTACAGTATATTTTGTGACAGATCTTGACCACTGGTATGCTCACATCAGTCTGCAGAACATCACATGCACTGAAATTTGAATTATAGACCCGCAATCCAGATGTGGGTATTGATCTGACCATCTTTTGCACGGAAACCAGTGGGGTAATCCAGAATTAATTTTTTGGGCAGTGCTTTTCTTCCTGATCTCAACAAGGCAAGCTGGTGAGCTACAAAGCCCTCGGAATCTATGGAAATTGAGTACAGCAAACATTTGCCAACCTTGGACAATATCAGATTGGCAACTCCGGAGAGAAAAACTACCTAGTTGGAGGTTCACTAGACAAGTTCCGTTTTTCACTTTTGCTGGACATAACAAATAACAAATACCTAATTATGCTATACGTGCTTTATCTTGAAGCTAGGTGCACTTTACTGACTTTCACAGCAGACAATACAAATAATGCCCAACTGCACACAAAAGGAACAGTGAATGGCATGTCGAATTTCCGATGAAAAATTGATCTCGCAACCGAGTAGTATCAGGTAACCACATAAGATCATATGTAATCATATATATTCATGTTGTGTGCAAATGAGAGAAGACATTAGACTAAGGTGCATTGAATGACACAACAAAAATATTGATTTCATGGCAGAGCATACCACTCAGAGAACAACAGGCAACCAGCTGTCCGCCCCCTTTTTACAAGATAAATGCCCAGTCAATGACCTAAGGCACTTGATTTCGCTGTTACAAATATCAGCCCAGGATATGATTTAAAATCAATTCGCTAAAAGCAGGCAAAACAACTGTGCACCAGGACTTGTGACCTGGAAGTAGCTTCAAGGCAGATTTACTGCTAATATGAAAGAATAAAATATCAGATTGGGCACAGAGATTCTTACATCCATAAATGTTACAAGCGGAAAAAACTGTCTGTATTACAGCCTAGAAACAATTTTCAGTACCCTTTTATTTTCCTTGTATTTATGCATTGGTGCAAATAAGTTTATATTCTTTGTAGATTGTGTATCTGTTTGCGTATGTACATATATATTATTCGTCATTTTTCTCCCTTTTCGCAGTACGGTGTATTAATACCACATAGTTCCATCAATTAATTAAATTTAACCTTTAGAATTTGCAGAATTGTGTAATGTAAACTAAGGTTTGTGTATGAATTTGCATGTGAGCAAGAGTGATACTACAGTACAGTGCACTGGAAGAGCTAAGTAACCTCTACTAAAAATATATATAAATTAAGTAACACATATAGTACGGGGACATGTGAGTGAGAACCGCTGATGACGCAGTGGCACAGCATCATGCAAAATGAATGTGGCTCCGAACTATAACCATGAATACAGGAGTAAGCGGCATAGTCTTGGATGTACATTGATGTTAGAGAACTAGCTCACTATTCATGCTCACTCATTTCGATGTTTGTCCCCCAATGCAATGAACAGACACAAATAAGCCTATGCATAATAGGGTTTCTATTAATCATACCATACTTCCACATTGCTTAAGAGATTTCTTTGCATTTCGATCAAATTGAAAAAGACTAGGCTATGAAAAAGAAGAACCCTTAGAGATTTTAACTTGCCTTCTCCAAACTTGCATGGGTTTTCTGGAGTACAACAGTTGTTAATTCCATAGCATCTCCTTCGAGCTACAAAAGGTGAAAAGAGTATATAAATCCTGATATATACTGAAGTAAGCAACAGCATTGGAGACGGTGTTAAAAATTAAACATCAAGTTAAAAAACACACAGTGCTTATGCTCCAAGTTTGAGTTCTTACTCTTTAAAGGCATTATATAGATAAATTTTTGTATAAATACAGATCCTTAATCAAACTAACCCAAATAAAACATACTGCCTACAACTTTTCATGTACCCTATGTACTCAATATAGCAGGGGTCACGTGATTTAGGCAAATTGGGCAATTGTCGATTGCTGACGCATTTCCTAAGGTTGCTTATTTGGAAGGTGAGTGCTTATTGACGAGAGGGAGCGTATTCAATAATTTCACTACCAGGGTGGATGCTTCTTGGAGGGAGGCACATATTGAAGGGGGTGGGGGTTATTCCAAGCATTTCACCGTAATACAATAGATTTCATACCATATGGGACAGACGAAGGTCCATCATCTTCAGACTTTGATTGTGCTAAAAGGGAAGAGGAATCAAATATGTGTTGAAGGCTGCACTACATTACACTTAATAAAATTCATGTGTACATTGAATTTTGAGCTGTGAATCTGAGAAGATATTTTAATAGATGCAAAGAAGTGCATCATACCCAGAGAGAGGACCAGTTGGTACATCAACATGCTTTTAACATTCTAAGGTGCCATAAATAATGATTAAAAGAACCAGTAGATACTGCAAAATCCATTTTTTCATTGAGGTTCCTAAACACCAATCCATTACAGATTTTCTTCTCTTGGATAACTCCAGAGTCAATCCAGAATAAGTTCCAGTCCGTGACTGGCAACTTAAAGCAATACAACGGTCCAAAATGACATTCAACTCACACATAGAATAAGAAAAGTGATAAAGTTTAGTTTTTATTAGAGGTGAAAACCTTCGGCAGTTGCCCTAAAATTTTGCTTCAAAGTTTGGAAAATTCATGTACCTTTCCCTGCTTGATTCACATAAGCTATGACATCACTTATGATCATCGCTGGGGTGTATGGAACATATGTATGGTCTGACAAAAGTAGTATAATTAAACATGTTCAGCTGCTCTTCGACGAGGCACAATTCAGTCACAAATATTCACTAATTTCATTGGTCATAACTCACGTCATGCATAATTACTGTGCCTATGGCAGAAAATTTGCAACTTTAAAGATCCGTATCTCGTGCACAAAAGCAGCTTTTCTCATGAAATAAAGACCAAAGGTCTTGAACTTGAAAGGACTTTGAAATATGTTAATTTCATTTTTGACCGCTGCATTGCTTTAATACTCACTGCAAAATACAAAACTCATACAACAAGTAACTTCACCAGCAATATGCAGGTGAAATTGAGATGACAGTGGCTCCAAGAGTATAAAGCCCCCTTACCAAATTGTTCTAAGTCATCAAGATTGATGGTAAGATTGTAGCTATCACGGCCATCTGAAACAAAGAAAAGAAAGTTGCACGAAAAGACGTGTAAAGCTCAATGAATATACCATGAGGGCTCCAACATAGCTTTAGCGTGAGAAAATTCAGAGTCTAATAGTTTCTTAGGCGCTACTTGAACAGGATGAAGTTTATGGTAAAAGAAAGCAATTCTGTTACCTGGATATTCACAGCATCGGAAGGATCCACCCCAGATACAGTTATCTGTTCCACATCGTAAGTCTCCCAGGCATTGATCATCAGACTGACAATCACCTGATAAAAAAGCAAAACATGCCCAACTATAATAAAGCAATGAAAACTATTAATTGCACTTACTTTTTGAGTGATAAACAACAAGTAAAGAGTATGGAACTACAATAGTAGAAAGTCAATGAAAAGCAACTACCTGGGAACTACATAAAAAAACATGCCGAACTATAATAAAACAATGAAGACTATTAATTACAAATATATTTTGAGTGATAAACTACAAGCAAAGAGTATGGAACTGCAATACTAGAAAGTCAATGAAAAGCAACTACCTGGGAACTGCATCAACAACTGCACCATTGGGTATGAAATTTAGGGTCCTTTCTATTCACTGGAAGTGGCACACCTCCACACAACAAACACACAAATTCCATTTGTGATATCAGTTATCTATTAAACTTAACCTCTTAATGTTTTGACTTGTGTAGTTACATCAAGCAATATTCAAGATATTCGCTCTACTAAATCCAAAGTCTTAAAATGAAGTGAAACAGATGGGTTGCTGAGCAAAACAAAAGAGTAAGAAAACAAATGATTGCTCTTACCTTCACCGGCTTTACAAGGGAGATCAGCACTGCAACATGTACTACTATGGCCAAAACAGCGATAATCATCTGCAAAAGGAACACATATACGTCATAACATCATACACAATGTATAAGGCATAGAATAAGCATGGATCATATGTGGCTGTTATGCAAGTTTTCGTCTTGTACCTGCTGCAATATTGTATCACAGCAGCTACAGGACAACCACTAGCATAACAAGTACATGAGATTCACTAGACTAGAAGTCTGTTCTTTTGAAGTCACCCATGTATAATGCGGAAAGTGATGTCATGTAATTAAAGCAGTC
>JAOBRC010505230.1:0-11535 GCA_027575255.1 Scolionema suvaense | reverse complement strand
CTTTATGTCATTGTGTTCCTCACATATTGGCCTACTTACATACCAAGTTTCATGCCTATAGCTTATTGGAAACAAAATTTATGGGGGGGGCCCCCCCCCCCAGTTCTGAGGAGCCCAAAAAAGCCCAGTACGGATAGGGTTAATACAAATAAAAATTGTCTTTTATTAATTTTTAGACAAGATATGGTACGCACTTTCAAATAAATTTCGTTGCACATCGTGACTGACAGATTGGTGATTCATGTCGGACAATGCTGCTATCCTTTCGGAAACTGTCCGATGTCTGACCGTTACTTCAAGGCCTGCATCCAGAATAGGGTTAACCAGTT
The DNA here is from genome assembly GCA_027575255.1 of Scolionema suvaense. Classification (NCBI taxonomy): domain Eukaryota; kingdom Metazoa; phylum Cnidaria; class Hydrozoa; order Limnomedusae; family Olindiidae; genus Scolionema; species Scolionema suvaense. The sequence goes on along the minus strand of JAOBRC010505230.1, from coordinate 11,206 downwards.
CACATTTCAATCTTGAGAACAACCTTCTGCTTTCAAAGCATGGGAGTTGCATGTATGAATGCTTAAAACAGGTGGGTTGAGGTAAAGTGGATGCTCGTCACAAACAGGGGCTGGACCAATTTTAGAAAGGAGGGAATGCAACAAAGCGGGACATGACCAAGAAGGGGGGATTGGACTCCTCAGCACAGTATAACCTAAGAAAGATCTGGTTCCAGACCACTAGCACCTAGCACAGAATGTCAATTTGAACAAGTCACATAACTAGTGGACACCCGCAAACTTCATCGAGAATCTCCACGTCAGATTTAAGGTATGGGTAATTACATATGTGCTTTGCCCCTAAGATGCACACCAAAAATGAAAAATAAACCATTGTTGATACATTTGGAAAAAACCTGAAAACGTATATTAACACCCGTAAGCCTAACAAGATTTTCCTCACACACGGCAGATGGTTCATAACGTATGCAGAGAGGCCCTATGAATCACCCCAAAAATGACAAAAAAAGAATGAACCGTTCATGACACATATGGAAGAGAAACTTTGAAAAAGACCATTTTTGGACGTAAATAGAAAATGGTTCATAACATGCATACAGTTGCCTAAAATAGTCACACCAAAAATAACAACAAACAGATTAACCGTTCATGACGTGCGTGGAAAAAACCATGAAAATCAGCATTTTTGGACCTAAATTGCCACCTGCAAGCCAAACGAGATTTTCAGGACACATGAAAACTGGTTCAAAACATGCCCAGAGTTGCTCCTAATATTCACACCAAAATTGACAAGAACCGAATGAACAGTTTTCGACTTATTTGGAAAAAACATGAAAAGCACCAATTCTTGGCATAAATTGCCACCTGCAAGCCAAACGACATTGTCTGGAGACATGGCAAATGGTTCATAACATGTGTGCAGTTGACTCAAATATTCATACCAAAAATAACAATAAATAGATTAACCGTTCATGACATGGAAAAAACTCTGAAAACCGCAATTTTTGAACATAAATTGCCACCTGCAAGCCTAACGATATTTTCCGGAGACATGGCACATGGCTAAAAACATTCGTAGAGATGCCCCTAACATCCACACCAAAAATGAAAAAAATCAGATGAACAGTTCTGGACTTATTTGGAAAAAAGCTGAAAAACCCCTTTTTCGGATGTGTATAAATTACCACCTGCAAGCCGAACGAGAGTTTTCCCAGATATGACACATGGTCTACAGTATAACTACTACTGCCCTGTAGTTTCACACCAAAAACCACAAAAAAGTAATGAACAGATTTTGAAATATTCTTAAAAAACCCTAAAACTGGCCATTTTTAGGCATTAATTGCCACCAGCAAGGCGAACAAATTTCCTCAATTACAGATTGGCACACCAAATTCACACCAAATTTCAGAAAACTTCCGGGAAAATGCGTGACGGAAGGACAGACGGACAGACCTCATTTTATAGGACTCTTCTGCTAAAGCGAGAGTCCAATAACACGAGCAATGCTGTACCTAAATGAAATGGTATGGCCATATGCATTCTTTTACCAACAAGGAAAGTTTTTACAAATTAAGTCAACCTTTTAGGTTGGTCCCCACTACGGTTTAAGTACGTTTACATCTGTTACATCTAAGTTAGCCCAGTTTATTTCAACTTCATGTCCCCGTTAGCATATATTCACGTTCAAATACCACCAACTTGCCTTATCTAAGCCATCAATGTCGGCTTGTTGAGAATAACCTTCGATGAAATATGATCTATGCGCAGCTAAATGTGCATATCAAATTTTTTTTGTCGGTGCATCGAATTCTGGTCGTTTAACTGCGTTTAACCGCATTCACGTGAGCTAATCTGGAGTTTTACCATGTCCCCAGTAGCATTTACCTTCTTGTCGTGCACATTTCGACGTACTTCAACACTAGTGGGGACGGACCTTTTCCTTGTTATATACTAGGTGCTGAACCTCCAACTGAGAGAATGAATCTACTCACCAGGACCTATCATGAACGCTACTTTAAGTAAGCGGGCAATATGTTGAGAACATATAGCAAGGTGCGGAAACACCTTTATCTTCTTGTAGGGTTGAAAAGGTCTGCCGATGATATGGGGACAACACTAAACCAATCACATACATAGCACTAGAACAACTCTTTAAATACTTTTTCAATTCACCAACCTCTACTTAATTTCCTACATGATCCATTCTCAAATAGCTATCAATATCAATCAAACGACACGTCTTCTCCAGGTGTGCATTCTAAAGTGCATGATCGTAACTCACTATGTATTTCCTGCTCATGTAAAACATTATTTATACCAGAGACCCAATCATAGGTGGACCCAATAAAGACATAAACTCACGTTCTTCATGGAATCCGAAACAATGGTCAAAATCAGAGACTTGCACGCCATAACTGAGAAAACAAGGGAAAATTAATACTTACCTTATCAACTTGGGAATAAGCATTAAGTATACGCTCGATAGTTTTCTCCTTTGAACTTCCATAGTGTTGATACTACAAAGCAGTATTGGGAGCATAATTGGCCCTGCCCTTTTACACAGGTCAATAATTGCACACTGCACACTTCACAAAAATTCTACGGAACAAAACCACTATACAGACAATTCACTACCAGCCCACCATCTGAACCCTACAAACGAGATAATTATATCAAACAAGCCTCTCTATCTTTACACAAACTTAGTTCTTTAGCACTCAAGAGCTTCTTCCATCCTCTGTTCACACGAACACCACTCAACACTTTTTTTGTTCAGGGCCCATTCAAGGATTTCAACAACGTCATATAGATCACGAACTTACTCAAATGTGTCAACCACTGCTTACTGAGATCATAAAGACCATTGGCGCAGATCATATCATGGTTAATGGAGCAGGGAGTAACATGAATGAACACTTGAGGAAGATACATCTCCCTATTGGATGGACATGAGGAAGCTTTGAGTCAATGCATGTTCCACGCATAACAAACTTCGTATGAGGAGTATCCACTTCCTGCAATGTATTCTAACAGCAGCAAACATAACTATCCAGCTGCATGCTCATAGATGTGATCTGCATGTTACCCTATCTGAGTAAGAGCTTGAAAGGCAGGCTGTGATCAGGCTTATCTATACTCAAAAGAATCAGATCTTGGAGAGGTTCAATTAAAACAGTTAGCCATATTAACAAAGAAACAAAAGTTACATAGAATCACATATCTTGCAACCTTTAAGAGCCCAAATCGGTTACCTGGCTCCAATTCAACGCAAGCTTTTTTTAAAAACTTTTCAGCATGAAATCCAGGTCAAACACTTTAACCAGAACCTCTAACACTGGCCCTTATTGTACACATAACCAAATATTGACTCGTAGGCACATATCTTAAGATCAAAAAATGAAATTTCTTTTCAAAACCCACCAAAGGAATTAGTCCCTTCTTGCCTTGTTGCAATATTAAAACAGCATTTCAATAAAACAAGTCACAGAATTAGATGACTCCCGCAAAATTAATTGAGAATTTGTGCACTACACCAAAGACAAAAATAAGACAAAAGCCATATATAAGATTCACACCACAAATGATGAAGTGGTCTTGAAATGTTTGATAAAGCCTGGAAAACAGCCATTATTGACATAAATTGCCATCCGCACGCAGAACAACATATTCCTAAGATATGATGCATACGTCATAACATAAGAATAGCCTGCCTTTAAGATCCATGCCAAAAATGACAAAAACTGGATGGACCGTTTATGACACAATTTTGTACATAGATTATCACCTAAAAGCCTAACTAGATTTTCCCCAGACATGGCACACAGTTCACAATATACGCAGAGTTGCCCATAACATTCACGCAAAAAATGACAAGAAATGGATGAAACCATTTTTGACACATTTCGAAAAAAAGTCTGAAAATAGCCAATTTCAGACGTCAGTTATCACCCACAAGCCAAACTAGATTTTCCCCAGACATGGCACACAGTCTTCATTATACGGAGAGTTGCCCCTAACATTAACAAAAAAATGACAAAACACGATGACCCATTTTTGACATATTTTGAAAAAACTCTGAAAATAGCCAATTTCGGAGCGTGAATTGCCACCCCCAAAACAAACGAGATTTTCACCAGAAATGACACATAGCTCATAACATACCCAGGGTTGTCCCTAAATGATAAAAACGGATGAAATGTTCATGAAGAACTTGGAACATACCCAGAAAATAGCCAATTTCAGACGAAAATTGCAACAGGCCTATCAAGATTTTCCCCCGACACATGACCGGTTTGTAACAAACAGAGACTTGTACCAACGAATCACAGCAAAAATGACAAAATCAAACGAACCATTTGACATATTTGAAAAAAACCCTGAACCTACAGCCAATTTCGGACGTAAACTGCCACCCACAAGCGTAACAAGATTTACTAAAGACTTGGAATATGTTTCATGGCATATGTTTCATGGCATACGTGAGTTTCCCCGAAGCGTTAGTCCCAAAATGACAAAACTTGGATGGAACGTTTTTGACAATTCGGAAAAACCCAAATATTGTCATTTGGGGACATAAATGGCCATGTACAAGCCGAACAAGAATGGCATTACATAAATGCTATCGCTCTGAAGCCTCACATCAAAATTTACAACAACGTGGTGAATAGATATTCATATATTTTGGAAAGACCATAAAAATAGCCATTTTTGGTTATAAATTGCCGCCTGCAAGCGGAAAAAAAAACTTCAAAATTCCCGCTCCATCACTTTTTCTTCTTTAAGGATTGTCACCATACCACATTTCAGAAAAATCTATAAAGCGATTATCCAGGAAAATGCCTTGGTGAGGGAAGGAAGAAAGGAAGAATGGAAGGACAGAATGACTCTTCCACAAAGCAGGAGTCCAAAAATCAATATGGCTTTATTAACAATTTTCAACTTTTTGGGAAAAGGCAACGCCAATGTTGCATGCGATGTCTCAAACACAAAATTTACAAATTACATACATCTACCTTTCAGCCATAGCTTGGTCTTTACATAATTTGATGACAAACGCTTTTCCTTACATTTGATAAACCAGACATACTGCCGACATGACATTTGACAATGCTGTGTCAATGTATGTAAACACAGTGAATTCATCAAAATGAAGCCCAGTTTCAGCAGAGACAGCTATGAAGTCATGTTTTTATGGCAAAGTTTTTGGTCAAACGAGTAATGATCACTCAGGGGTTCGGCAAATTTTACAAACTCCATTGCATCTTTTCACACACCTCAAAATAAGCAAAAATGGCAAATCTCAGTTGACTTTATGGCAAATATACTACTTTAAGACTCCTGCTATGCTGTCTGCTGCGATCTGCGCATGCGTGGGACATCCAAAACATCTGGCTCCATCAACAAACAAGACGGACAAAGCCTTGGTAAATCGCACTGCATGCAATGATTTGCATGTACCCATGGACAGTCTCACGTCACAATAAAGGATTAATATGTTCAAAATCTATCAGCTATCAATTTCACCTTAAATAATATCATTCTCGAAATAAATTTCCTAATCAGTGACTAGCACTACCAACTACTCAAGCAAAATTAACAAGCAGTAAAGCTGCTGTAAGAATCATCAATATAGGAGAGGATAGCGAGTGTGAATGGCAGATGAGAATCATGGATCATGTGAATGAAGTTGGTTCAAATAAAGTTGCGGCTGATCGTTCGAGCTCATCTGATTAATAGTTTCTTTAAAGCAATATACCACTCCAAAACCATATTCCACGTGGTGATAGATTTTGCAAAAACATGAATACTGGTTTTTATTTGAGCAAAAAAGCTTCAGCGGTTCTTCTGCAATGTCACTTCAAAGTTTGATATTTTTCACGGTTCCTATGATTCTCAATTTTGCTCATCAGTGACGTCATATAGGACCGTTTCTAAGGTCTGTGGTGTTCCTTAGTAACTGAACATTAGAAGGATTCCTCTTAGCGCTATGAGCAACATATTACACCCCTCTTTGAGATTAAGCTAAATTTAGATCCACACATCTGTTCAACAAGTAGCAATTTAACAAGTAAGATGACAAAATTCCACTTGGTCTGACCATGCCTCATGCATAATTACTGTTCAGAAGCAAAATGGTAGCAGGCCAAAATTTGCTGTAACTTTGAAATCAGATATCTCTGGAACTAGAACAGCTCTTTTTCATGAAATAAAAAGCTACTGTCATGTTTTTGAAGGCTCTATTACCACATCAAAAATCATTTTAGACCGGTATATTGCTTTAACTACACCACACAAGACAAAAGGGAGCATAGCAAGCATTTGGTCGGCGACAAGCACGACAGAATACTAAACTCACACTATAATTGACATTCTATAAAGTAAACTACATCCAACCTAAATCGAAAATATATAATCAAGCTTTGTAACGAGTAATAGCAATGTTAGTAGGTTTCGTTTAACTTTGGTCATATCTACAAGGACGTACAAACACAGCAGATGACAGCTGCATGTGACATTGATCTGTGCTGGCATATCATCCTTAAACTCCCAGATTCAGCGTCCAACTCAGGCAGTCAGATAATAATAGAGGAAACTCGCCAAAACAGCGCGTGGACAGCAACAGTCATTAACCCACCATATGTACTACACAAACAAGGATACATTTTTTGAAAATAGAAATCAGGACAGATATTCAATATGTACATTTACTTTCATACCGTTTCATGATCCACAAGAACATACAACTCGACATATCGTGTCTGAGATACTGTCAAGTATGGAAGATATTGGGGCTCTACGTTAATAGTCTCACGACGCGCCTAAAAAACATAAGAAACCAGTAATGATTACGAGAAAGTGCAATGCAAGGAAATGGGATGCACTGTCATATACTCTAGACTAACCATGAGTCCCACCCACTCCACTTTTCCTGGTAAAAGACAAATATTAAACAACCAGCCAAGGATTTGGCAATAATAAGGGAGGGGAGCATGGTGCAAATCAAAATGATTTTATAAAGTGACCTCATTGAAAAAAAAGTGGGCCTGGAATCCCCAAACTGACACTCCTTATATTGCAATCTTTCATGAACTGCTTTCACTAACCCGGTGATGATTGCTACTTTCTTCGAACGTGTGTCGATTGTTGCTCATAATAGACTCAGAATTTTGAACTCCTGAATCAGCATCCAGTGCAGCATGATCATGGTCGTCATGAACGCTACCTATAGAACACGAAAAGGCACACACAAAAGTGTTCAGTATGAGAGTGCTGTTCAAGCTACAAAAGAACAATTTAAACGTTCTACATAATATTACCCGAAGTTCAAAAATCATAAGTGCTGGTATAGTTGGGAAAATTTTGCTAATTTTAAGTTAATGGCAAATGCTTTCCTTTTACAGAGTAGAACATATTGAATGATGACACACAATCAAAACAGGTAACAGCCTTCGAAATTAATTAAAGGCAGAGGTCAGGAGAAAGCACTTATCCACAGAGCAAAGATTTGACAAAACACAAGTGGAATGAAGTACATCACCAGAGGTGGAAGGTTTGTGTCAAAGCTGCAGAGAGAAGCAAGGTAGCTTACTACAAGATCATAGCATGAATCAATAGGTACCAGAGTGCTACTTTCGGTTTCGCCTTGAATGAGCAATGTCATATCTGTTATCTTACTCGTGTCAACACACAGTTTTCCATAAAGATACACCCATTAGGATGAACCGCCTCAAACAGCAGATCATGTGTACCACTTATATATAAGCACTACATAGGTCTGCAATAGGCTCAGATGCAGGAACGACCATACCTATGGCCTCAACTCATTGTCCTCTTGAGGGCAGTGAGTTGGTATTCTGCATTCTATCGCAGATGGCCCGGGTTCAGTTCTCACAGCAGGCAATCCTACGAGCCAAAACACATTCCATCAATCGCAAAAATAGATTGGGAGAATTAAATAGTTAGGGTTGCTAATAGAAACAAAAGGTTTCACCAGCCGAAACATATGAGGTTCCAAAGATTAGGTAATAATCATTTATTTTCATCATGCGCTATACAGCATCATCCTTTGCTGGCAGGAGGGTGGTAATTATTAACAGAGGGGGTGACTGAGTTGAAAAAAGTTGCTTACTTGCGGGAGGGAATGGTAAAAAAACGACATCAACTAAATCTATTCCTTTCATCTCTTTTATCAGAGATGGAAGAGGTCATCTGACAACAACTCAACGGATTCTGATACGGTAAAAACCCTGTCATGCAAGCGATTTCATATATAAACAAGTGCCTGTAAAATTACCGCAATGCTTGTCCAGAGCTTTCACAGTTTCTTGAAATTCATCCTCCGAATCATAAAGGTTGTGAGCACCATCCATGCTCTAAAAAAAACAGTAATAATTCACAGGACTACGCAAAGGTTAACTAAGAAAGACACTTTTCACCTCCAAGGTTTCTATCAGAGTGCGATCTTCAAACTTGATAGCTGATCTGTAAATGGTAGAGGGAGAATTTCCACTGTTACCTGTAATTATGGTGGGATATACGAAAGCAAACAAAGATGAATTATCATCGCCATGGCCAGCTTCAAAACTGTTTGTCAATCGAAGAAAATAAATTTACATCCACAGGTAAGTAAACTTCAGGTACTATATTTACTTCCCATTGCATTCAATTTCATTCTGTGCTGAACAAAACATGCGCTAATTATGGCCTTATTATCAAAAATTGACAATAGAGGGTTTAATAACCATTTTGAACTGCGTTAGTTCCATCCTTAGTTTAATTTTGTATGTTGTTTAATTATACCTGCTATTAATTTTCGAACTCCTTCATTTTGGCACGCATTCATTTCATCTTGTAGTACATAATTTTGCAATGTATGAAAAAGGGTAAAATGGGTGCATGGGAAGAAGACGTATACTTTGTGAAGAGAGGTATACCTGCTTATATGAAGACTACGTATCTTTCTTTTCTGCTCAAGCTATGTGAGTTACACTCAGATCCTGGATCAATCACTCCCAAAGTGGTTTAACATCTTTCAAACCTGTATTAATTTCTCCTATGTTAGTCTCAATTCTAACAAAACCGTGTTAATTTCATCAAATCTTTGCTAATGTTTGTTGACCTTGCTAACTTCCTCCACTGTTACTTTGTGCCATGTTATCATAACAAGACCACCTAAAACTGATCTAATTTTTTTTCTATGCATTTTGCTATTTTTTGACAGCATTTGCAGATGAAGTCCTTTTTATCCAACAACTCTCTGCCGTAAGAAAGGGCAGATTTTGTAGCACCACATTCTGTTGCCTTTTCCTCTACAGAATTGTAGAACTTTGCCATCACCTCAGCTAACTTGAATGTTTTTGCTTTGTGTACGGCAGGGTATGGCAATTCCTTATCTCTGCAATCTTACAAAGTAAGTCAACTCAAACAGTGACAAAGCAAACTAAAAGAACTACAGGCTGGTAGACAATTTATTGCAAACTATATGCAATAAGTAAATCCTTCGCCACTATTGCACATAATTGGTGATTATTAGCTATGCACCTAGTACTCATTTCACCTGCATTTTGAGTGCGGCAGTCCTTGTGGGTCTTCCTTGTAGCACATGGAAAGGGAGTGGCATTTGTCGCTCTCTGTGCAGCAGCAAACAAAAGTTTCCACTTACTAAGGCAATTTAACGGTTCACATCATTTGAAGGTGTTTCCACTGGGAGAGGGGGGAATCTCCCTAATTAAGAAATTGTGATTGCATTCAAACGGCTTAAGCTTTCACAGCAAAACCTCACAGGTGTAAACAGAATTCTCTTGTATATCTTTAGGAACAATTTTTGTCCTAGCCTCAGGAGGTGGTGCCACGCGACTATTCTCTGACATGGGGTAACATCAATTTTGGCCTTTTCTCACGTTTTCGGGCTGCCAGGATGGTTGGCTTATTCTCAGTGGTTTCAGTCAAAACTATAGTTCCTGATGAGGGTGGGGTATATTGACCCAGCAGGGAGTCTAAAATGAGGTCCAAATGTGGAGTAAAATAATTTTGCTCTTTAGATCCTGGCACCAGCAATATCAGACAGTTTCATTTTCAATAAAACAAGAATGCAATAACTTATCATACCTTGTGGTCAGGCTCAATGTCATAATTTTGCTTTCCATCATATATGCCTCCCCTGTTCAAAAAGAAGAAGGCGCCAGTTTAGAATGTGAAGCCTTATCATCAGAAACTAATTAAATAGCAGTCACAAAGGTCTCAACAAACGAAAACTTGTTACAAGACAGATTATATTTGTGAAACAGAAACAGACCTACGTTACCAGTGCTATGCGTATTCCCTGAAAGAGATGACAACCATTTTCTGGAACTGGGAACAGCCAAGAAACATGTAACTAATCCAAATACAAGACAAAGCCAGCATTTGCTTTGTTTTATGTTTGGTCAGCTCATCTATTAACATGAATGAGTGGACTACATGAGAAGTAAAACAATTTTGAGAGTTTCTCAGAGTATAATCATTATAGGATCTAAAAATAGTTGCAGTAATTTGAACTTGAGTTAATGGCAGTATTACGTACCACAGTGTTCAGGCAAGACTTAGATGACCAAACAGGCAAGGATCTTTTATGATTGAAGCTGTATGATTTTGTGCGTTTCTACACAATTCCTCCGGAGTTTTTGCTTGAGCCATATGTATCGACACATCATCAGACAGAGTTTGTCCATGTTTTTTCTGCATTAATATTGCTCTGTTGTATTTCATTATGATTTTCTTACTGAGGCAACAGATTAATGGATCAGTTCAGTGGGTCATGCAACCTTTGTCCAATGCCTGACTCCTCAGTAGATGAATTTACAGCTCAAATTTAAATTACTTCATAGCAAATAGTCAGTGTTATTGAAAAACGAAGTAATGTACGAGATATAGTACCAAAAATATCAGGGAAGTGTTGGCAATCGTTATAATTCAACAACAACATTAGAAACTATAAGAAACGCAATGGCAAGCCAAGAAGAATATTGCAGGCAAGTCGCACTATACTCATTGATATTTTTCCCCAACTGCTCTGGTAAACAAAGGACATGAAGTCAGAACCTGAAAAATTTCCAAACAGGGTACGAATTAGGCGCTCGCAGTTTGCAATTTGCGAAGCAAATTGCTGCATACTCCTGAAACTGCGAAGCAGATTTCCGTGAATGGACATAAAATTGCGAAGCTT
>JAOBRC010505119.1:0-11535 GCA_027575255.1 Scolionema suvaense | reverse complement strand
GCTGGACTTTGAGAGCAAATATCTACAGAACTAAGCAAGCTTTTTTATGATGTTGATGGGAAATCCCATGTTTTGCTGTGCCCTATCATCTGTTAAAATATCATTTTTGACCAATTTTCCCCTTTAAGTACCTATCAGATCATGAAATCAATACTGTACCTTAAAACAGTCTTTTATGAGTACAAGAAACTAAAAATGAGGTTTTCTGAGTTCCTAGAAGGGCCACAGACGAGAGATATGCGAGGTACACTTTTTGAGGTTTCTTCAACTTGGCGTCATTTTGACGAAGATTCGTTCCTGTCAACGTTTGCTACCTGCAGCATGACTTAACATTATCTGTTGCTCATAAAACTCATACATCTTTTAGTCCCTTATGAGTGCAGCAAAAGTCATATGGTGATTTCAGAGGCTATAGCTACTTGAGGTACAACAACAAATTTTAATAAGTGATGCGTCGGATTTTGGGAAGATTTTTTGGTATTTTTCGACCCAAAGCCTTGCAGAAATATCTCTGCTGTACCAAATCGACTCACGAATGGGAAATAAAACTTATACCATCATATGCAGTATTAAAAACTATGAAAAGCCACCAAAAAACGAGCTTAAAAGGTGCAGCCAAAAAATTCTGCCTCGGTCAATACGCAAACCTGGTGGAATCTGCCCCCCGGCAGGAATAGTTAAATTTTCCAGGGGATGCATAAAATAATCTACAGCACCTGTTATACGCAATAATTATTTTATAAACTTTTAAATGAATGACAGTGTGCACGCAAAGCATTTCTTCAAAGTGCACTGATTTCATACACCGTGCCTTCCTCCTCCGCCTCCTTATTATTAAAACCCTTTCTCCTACTTCTGTCTTGAATCAGAGAGAATGCTGTCTCTCGCCGGACAAGGTATTGCTCCATGGTACAAAGAGATATATCTACAAAGGGGGACAAGGTGTTGCTCCATGGTACAAAGAGATAGATCTACAAAGGGGGACAAGGTGTTGCTCCATGGTACAAGGAGATAGATCTACAAAGGGTGACAAAGATAACTATTCAATAGGATCTTACAAAGTACAGGGACACAGGGATAAGGGATTCTGCTGTATCAGACATACCTATCCAGTGGTTTGACTGAATGCAAGTCATAGCATTAGTGAGGATCTGAATGTCAACACAAATATTGAGCCATCCTGCACTTAAATTTCAATCCAAAAATACTTTGGACAAAAAGTGGTCAGAATCTATGCAAGCAACATTTTAACACCCTCCCATACATTGTCAGATTGCAATGCTTGCTTCCTGGAATACTAATGTACTCTAACTACCTAATAGAAGGGGGGTCAGAAATTGTACAAAAAATTAATAAGTTCTTAGTAACCGGCAGTCAGAAATATGGTATATCTCAGAATCTTTGCACAAATAATTTTTGGGGTCCGAAAACATTGTCAATGTTAAGAAGCACTCTATCAAGATGTAGATCCACTGCATAGCTACGAACACTTCTGAACATGAAAATGTGTCAATTCTAAGAACCAGAACAACCCTAAATTTTACTCCCAAGGTGAAAAAAGTATTAGTGTGTCGGAAAAAATCCAAAAATTAATAAGCGTCCCCCCTTCTACTACAATTGTGGTAATAATATATGTAGACAAGCGCAAGAAACGGCGTTTGTAAGTCCCCACAAGCAAAATACTAAAGATATTATCCAGCTGTAGAGAAATTCAAGCCTCCACGGCTTGCCTCCACGGGTTGACGACTCGGTATGGCGGATCGGAATTTTAAGAGTTGAAGAAGAGAAGTGGAAGATGGCTCCCTTTTGTAACCAGGCCCACATTTTCGAGATTTTGCAAATTAGGCCTATTTACAGCCGTCTGAAGTGACTTGTGAACACGTTTTGGCAACGAACCCGTGTTAGTTCGTGTTATAACCATGAAATCAGTTGATTAGGTCGAGTCTGTCAGTATTTCAGAATTATGATCAAGAATTGAGTAACCGTGGCTTACAAAATAGACTGAAAAATGCAAAACGTCTAATTGTTAATGGCCACGATTGTAAGTACCTTAAGAATATGATACAGCAATTTACATACAAAGTACAGCAACAGTTGCAGCTGAGACAGCAGGGAAAAAAATGATTTCCACTGAATTCCTCACACCAAAAATTACAAAAAGTATGTGTAAGAGTAGACATACATACCGATTGGCACGCAACAAAATTCAGTGAAAAAGTAGCGCAAACTCCTTAGTGTAGATGAATACATGGTGAATATATAACGCAGCAGAGAATGTTGCACATTTAATGCATTTTCCATCTGACATACTTCAGAATACATTCGGTTGAGGTGAAGGCAAAGATTACAGTGAGTGTCTTCTGAAATTCGAAACTTACAGAAGTTTTTCAATGTATCACTCTTAATTCCTGTCATTGACAGGGACTTAGCATCCTTCATACAATGTTCAGAGTTTAGGTTGTCACAGAATTCACCTGATGCGTGCAAATCTTCTGTGAATTGAATTAACCTGCTGTTCATATTCTTTGACTCTGAATGTGAGCTTCTATTCTCGATTGCGCTACTATCCGAGCAGCTTGCTTCATGTTCAAGGTTTATTTCAGAAGCCGAAGATATATCGCAATCAACTGAAGTTGAGATGGCTGTGTTATAGAAAGCAGATAACTGTGCAGAAAGATCAGCCGACTCAACAACATTGTCATTTGAACACTCAGGACGTTCCATAGAATTCGTTTCATCTGGAGGAAGCTAAGACTGTGGAGCAGGCTGAGGTCGTGGAGCTGGCGAGACTGTGGAGCAGGCTAAGGTCGTGGAGATTTAGTGCAGCAAGAAAATTAAATTGTGTCCGATGATCAATTGCATGTAACATAAAGTTGTACTCCCCATCTGGCATATGCTGCATGCTGATTAGGTCAACCTAGGAAGGAAGAACAAATACTTGTTTTTTACTTATTAGAAGCATACACCTTCTTTTATAAAAGACAGTAAAAGAAATAACCGGCCTGAAAAAAGGTTCAAAATTTAAACAACTCATAAGTAACTGAGGTTGCCCAAATTTAACTTCAACAACTAAGCCACTCTGATTGCAAAGATTTCGTGACGATGTTCAATTAACTAAATACACTTCATGTTTGCACTGTCAATGTCAGCATCTACCGTGACTGTAACAGTTAGGTGCTATGTAGCTAAGCCAGGATTGAACCTGTAGTAGACCTGAATCATCACTAATTTTCAGGATCAGGCACGAATATCCTATGAACTCAAAGCTCGAAATAGGCTTAACATTCAAATTTGAATTTTCTTCTCCTTGCAAGAAGTCTATTTCTTGTTTATGTTTACATGACAAGCGAATGTAGCACTGTGTACAGTGAAATCCGGCTTGTCATATGCTTCGCATTGGCTAACACAGAGCCTAATATGCTTATAGGTGTAAAATGCATATAAACGAAACATATGCAATCACGAAAAGTATAAAAAATAGATTTCAAAATAGATTCTCATTCACTGGAGATCGAACAAAATTTTGTAAATATAATGAGCAGAACTTTGGAATAAGTGGCACATTAGTCTGTACTTTCGCACGGTGCCATGTTTTGACCTCTTCCACAATGGCTTGGGAAATACCAGAGTAAAGTGAAGTGATCTTTAAAAAAGGACGAACAGTCATCAAGCTAATCAGCACCGCAGCTTCTTACAGTGTCAATGCATACATGCTTCTACTAAGCCGTGAATTGGATTGAAAACGCAACAGAACTAAATTAGAGCTTAACCCTACCAGACCCGGGCTTTTTTGGCTTCTCAGACCCGCGGGACGGGGGCTAGTAGGTCCCCCCCTCCGTAACTTCGGTTGTAGCAAAGTAACAGCCACGAAACGTGGTAGGAATATAGTCCATGGTGTCATGCACAGTTAATAGGTGCTAAAACATCAGCAGGTGGTCATTATTTATGCTGACTTCATCATAATTCGAAGACACTTGCCTCATCTCGAAAAATTTCCGAAATTTCAAAATTCTTCTGAAAGTGGATTGTCACAAGCTGTCCAGCATCTAGAAGGTTGGGGAGGTTGTAAATAGTGTTAATAACCCAGAAGCAAGGGATAAATGTGGGTAAAACATATGATTATGGACGAGAAATAATGTCATCACACAGTATTCTACCATAATCCAGTGAAGAAAAATGCTGGCGTCAGCGGACAGCAGGTGCCGAGAAAATTTTCTTAACGGCCAAAATACGGTCAGATAAATTTCCGATAAAGTCACCAAGTTTCATTGCTTTTGCTTTAGCGATTCCGGAGCAATAATCAAAAATGTGGAAGGGGGGGGGGGGTCTAGTAGGGTTGATGCAATAAAATACTGAAGGATACAAACAGCAATTATTACACAAGTTACAAGTTGCAATGATGCAGCTGTACTGTAGCAAATATTACGCAGCATCTTCTGAGCATTGAGTATGACCTGTTGCACAGACCATGAGAGCCTCTTGCAAGCTCATACAGAGAATAATCAAATTTTCCCGAACAGTCTACAAGATGGCTAGTGGACTAGGCTAAGAGCACAGTAACTGCAGCTAGAGAGATACCAAACATACAAATATACCAGCCCTAGACTACATAGCCACCTAACATACAAATATACCAGCCCTAGACTACATAGCTACCTACAATCTTGGGAAAATATTGTGGCCAATCATGTAATTTTAAGTGTCCATGCCTTTATTTTGGAATAGATTGCTTTGAAACCTTGTGAGGTCTCCCTCTTTTTACCCTCTCCACCCATTTCAGTGTTGTTGATTAGATTTGTACATTACACCTCAACATTGAGCTTGAGGACGGGGGAGTTATAGTAAATAATAATATGCACCATGATGAGCTGTATCCTGAATATGTTTTGATGAGGTACTTGAACTGATTTCATGGATTGCTAATGACATGATATTTCGGTGACATATTTTTACCAGGATTGTTAGTAGAAAGGTGTACCAATCAGAAGCATCAAACCAATTCCTTGATCAAACATAGGTTGTAAAACGGAGCGAAAAAACGCTCCAGACAACACACACCAACAAACAAGTCAGGTGTAGGCCAACATACCTTCTTAAAAGTTTTTTTTAATCTACAATAACACTCATCCACCACATGCACATAATGTACGATATCGTAGAATTCTTCGATGTATGCCACACGCTGGTATCCATCACGCAGGAATGATGGTGCATCAACTTATCTACTTGTGTGTGAGTCAGCTGCAGCTACAGTTCAGTGCTCCGATGCATTAACCTTCCGTTTCCGATCGTTTGGACGATCGGCTCATCAGCGGCTAGCAAGCGACTCACGCGAATTTCACGAAAGGCTCATGTCCGAACCGGAACGGATATTTTCGATGGCGTGTCTTTTGATGCTCGTGAACATAATTGTTCCGCACAATCGTCACGCTTGTTATACTATCACCACCGAACTTGGTGCAGTGATAGGCAAACATGTAATGAACAATTTGAGGTAATCATAATTTATGCAACCTCATTAGTTATTCAGTGACGTCATCATAATTAGAAGTGGGTGTCTAATTATGCCTAATTATTTTTAAAAAATTGCGAAAATATATACTTTTAGGCAGCTTTGCTTGAACTACATTCCTATGGACCCTAAATGACTGAAAACAGACTTAAAGTCCCAAAATTAGTCGCATGTCACATAACAAAAAGCCGATATCTCGTGAATGGGTTGGCCAAACCCCATCAAGTTCGAATAGAACATGCATAACTTCATATG
This sequence comes from Scolionema suvaense, assembly GCA_027575255.1. Lineage (NCBI taxonomy): Eukaryota > Metazoa > Cnidaria > Hydrozoa > Limnomedusae > Olindiidae > Scolionema > Scolionema suvaense. Next base: position 5,768 of record JAOBRC010505119.1, on the reverse strand, counting down.
GCTAGAAGCCTGAAAAAAACAATTGGAAGGCTTGGGCCGTTTTTGAGATATTTTCCAAAAACTCCCCTGAAGATACGTGTTAATCACACGTTGAGTGCGGCAGGAAATCGAAAACTCGCCAAGTTTCAAGAAAAAAAAGAACGAATTTTTACGACTTTCGCAGCCACCGATCGATGCGCCTAGCGGCTACGAATACGCATAAGTGCTTAAAATAGGGCTGTAAAGTTTGGTCCGAAAACAAGAATACTCGTTCCCCGCACGCAAAGTATCAAGGGCTGTACACTTTTGTCATTCCCAGATGAAATTATGGTCGAAAAGTTCAGAATAAAGAAGTGGCGGCAATTGGAGGCCCAAGACAGGTTTTGAAGTCACGTAGGAAATGTTGACAAAATTTATGAACCATTTATGGAAATAATGGATAATTACCAGCTTTATTGAAATTGGGTTCCTGTACCGTTTCGGCCAACTAGAATCACGATAGACAGCTATGAATTGCAGCATCCAGCAGCTGACGCCAAAGGTTCTGCATTGTTTCTGAAAAAATTTCGGAAAACTTGTGTGACAGTACTCACTTGTGGTATGCAATCTTTGCGTACGATACAGTAGCTTACACAATTCATTCAAATAAAATCATTATTGGCTGCTACAGACTCATGCAAACATTGGCGTAGTATTACACAAACGACCTTAACATTACCAGACTTGTAACAAATTTGAGAACAGCATATAGTAAAGCACTCTTCAACTTGCACAACATATTTCGGCTGTCACTGTAGCCGTGTACTCGTTTCAAAACCAAGTTCTATTGTGAACATATAATTTTGAATAGTCCCTCTACCATAATCAACCAGTAATTTTTTATTACATAACATGTCAAAACTTTATTACAAAACGAAAACTGCGTTTTTTTTATTACAAATTGTGTCAGGTATTGCAAAATGCGTCGTTTTTATCAGAAAATGTGTAAGTTATTACAAAATGCGTCGTTTATCACAATAAGAGATGTAACAGTCATGCACGAGTAGAGCTATGTGTGGACAAATGGTCTAACCATTCGTGGTTTTGCACAACTGTTCATTGCGGATTTAGTCAATAGGATGTCAGGATAAATTACTGGGAACGTCCCAACTGAAACAGGATTGGGTAAACTGGTTCTTTCCCGGTTGATTACGGCAATCAGGACAAGTCCACATGTGCAGAGCAGCTGGACGAAAGCGGCCACTTTGATCTGGGATCGTACCAATTAACGGGGTGGAACAGTTCCAGTACTCATGACTTACCAAACTTTGCCGAGGTCCAGATAACATCACCACTCAATTAGCCCTTATTATTCTTGGTAGAGCTGTGTTGCGATGGGTCAAAGAAAACACTTCAGTGTCAGAACCAGTAGCTTCGCGGCCCCTTTAAGCGCGGTTCCACTAGTGCGATTATCCTCCATCTCACGGACTTTTCCGTGATCCAGACTTTTATCTCACAGGTGGGACCGTCACCATTCAGATCACTGATCATATTTCAGTCCGAACCGCAGTGAGATAGCAGTGAGATTAGTTTCAAAACGTTTCGATATTTATCCTTCTGCAACATGCTCCCTGAGCAAAGGGATGCCATAAAGTGGTACATTGATCACCTAATCTGTATTGTTGCGATTGAACCGATCATTTAAAATCAATTGCTTTGATGTTTCAAGTATGGAAATTAGTTTATATAGGGTATGACGAGATCATGACAGCCCTTTATTGATTGCTTAGACCGTCATTAGTGTCGCCACACGGTGACAATGGATGTGTGCTGTCTATTTCGAGGCCTTTGTTTAAAGGGTGGTTACCGAAATGCGGGAGAGTTGCAGCGAGTGGTATCGAGTTGCACAACTATAGTTGAGCAACTATGTTGTAGTGTAACGTCACCTTTAGTGTGGCAAAGAGTTGCACAACCCGGTGAGATTGCAGTGAGATCAGGCTTGTCTCACTGGTGGGAACCACGCCTTACAGGTGGAAACTGTGATGTCTCGTCGGTGCGCATTGGTTTTGAATGCTAATATGCAAATTTGCTACCACAAGAACGAATAGAAGTTAATTGGACCAAGCAAAGCCAATTGTTTCCACATTAGGTAGAGTGCCATACACAGCAAGTAAACGTCACACCTAAACCTAACCAGCTGAGGACAAGAAAGTTCAAAGCGGATGAGCGCGGGAAAAGCGTAAACAAGATTACAGTGAGAACATCAGCTTGAGATTGCTAATTCAAATCGTGACAGAATTTCTTGGTGTCCATCTGCCCATGTGACTTAACAGTACTTATCCTAAAACTGTTGAAGAGGAGGTTTGCCATAGAAGGGAAGCGGAACGAAATAACAAACAAATACACGTTTTAAACATCAGATAAGTTTGTCTCTCCTTTAAAAAGGCTCAAGATTTTTCGAAATTTAGGTCTTGGGTACTGCTCATGGTTGTGCTTGTAAATTTTTGCAATAGCCAGCAAAAACGTGCAAGACTGAATGTACATAAACGGTACAAAAAAGAGTGATCAATTTTTTCTTTCGATCGATAACGTCTGAAAAAAGAAACTACATCGTTCATGACTAGGGAAGGGTATTTCTTCGGACAATAGTATTGATTTGGAATGCGCAGAAAGTTGCACTGTTCACTTTGAACTGAAAATCTTTGTTTGAATTTTGTTGTCTTTTATTTATTGATTCTAAATATTTGATTATTGAAAACCAAATGATTTAAATGAATATTTGAATCGGTTTGCTAAAAAGTACTATTCCTCACTTTTTCTGGTACCAGTTACTTTGAAGTAAGCGTTGCTAGCCTGAAGAATTTTAAATTTCCGACTAAGATAGACGAGTAAGCTGACCGCTTGAAACTGCAGGTAATATGCAAAAGGAATTACCGGCCAGATATGGCTGATAATGAAGACTACAAATTACTTAATAAAACATATAAAACGGCATACAAACAAAAAACATATGTCTTTTATTTTTGCAGTGCATGTCCAGACGAAATATGATACCTGCATGAGGCTAAGGCTGGTTCTTCTGAGATGTAAAAGAAAACATTTTCTTGGCTAGTGCTTATACCCGCCAATTTCAGGCTTACAGAAGGTGTGCTAATAAATGCCGTGTATAATAGATGTAGTCTTGTTAGGTTACTTCTAGGACACTGACAGCCAAGATTTAGCATAAATTGTCAGAAAATATGCTACATATGCCCCTGACTCATCATTACTTTCTCGGCTCACGCCTTGCACGTCAATCACTCGAAATCGCAGGCTCATACCATGTTGCTCAACCATCCTCGAACCTGTCCTGGAACTAGTGCTGATGGGTTGCCGTCACAGACAGATCTGTGGACAGATCTATAGATCTGTTGAAACGCTGCCATCATAGTCTTAAGAAGCCAAGCGTTTTATGTGACTATGCTGCCATCAGCTCTTTATCATAAATTTAAAGCAGCCATTTGTATTGAAGTCATTTGAGATATGCAATGAGGAAGTATTTGTATGTGAGAGCCGTGTGGTGGCTGGAAAACCAATCTTATATTCCGGTTCTTGCAGAATGTAGGGCAGGTATGTGATAAACTGTAAATACATGGATTGTTTAGATTCAATTAATTAGACGTTCAGGAGGTAAGTCTGTTTTCCGCGAAATGTGTAACAAGTGCTATCTGTAGATCGTCCAGAACAGAATATTTATAACCTTTTACAGCATATTACCGATCTATCGAAGACAGTTTCTTTACGGTACGATTCGTATCCAACTGGACTCAAGTAACCAAGTAACCATCACAATGTTGGTATTCTAGTTCAAATTTGATGTATTCGGAATATCACCATGTGAGTAAAAAACAAATGTTCACCAATTTGTGCTATTCTTTGATTCCAACTTAGAAAGCTATTAAAGAACATATTTCTGTGCTGACCACTGCAAAACAACGTTTTTGGGAAATAGTGAAAAGAATTGCTTAACGGTTCTCAATGACCTAGCCATCTCTCAAGAAGTTTTATCTTTTGCGGGTGCTGAAAGCTGAAGTACTCTCCGTGCTTTATAAGTCAGTTGCTTCGTTTGCTAAATGCACAGGTGGCTTGACCTTCAGTTCATTGTGCGGAGGAAAGGGAAGTAAAATTTAAATTCCAGTTTCAATATGGATATTTAGGGAAAAAAATGTCGAAACTTTAGCAAAGATCCTTTGAAAATCCTTTTGGCAAGCAAAACCATTTCGTTGATTTTTCGTTTTCAAATTTTTATTTCGTTGACAGGAGAAATATAAACAATGGATTCTGAAATTGAAATAAACGACACGGCGAAAAACATATGAATTTCACCTAGTGTTCACACGTACACACTGCAGTGAGATCTGTCATCTCACTTAGTTTTATCCAGGTGACAGGCGTAAAGACTACAAATTTCCCACGGCATTTCACTATGAGGGAAACTAGGATAAATGCACTCCACGTTTCCTCACGTGTCGCCACTAAGTAAGATTCCACATCTCTCCTGGCTACACGCAGGCGAAATTTGTAGTTTCTGACATGCAGTTGATGGAAACGCAGTGAAACTGGAAATCTCTCCTGGCGACATGTAAGCGAAATTTGTAGTTTCTGACATGCAGTTGATGGAAATGCAGTGAAACTAGAAATCGCTCCTGGCTACACGCAGGCTAAAGTTGCAGTTTCTGACATACTACATTTGATTGCCACACAGTTATCCAAAGAACTTTATTTACATGAAACTCGGAGCGTGTGATACACATTTTGAAGATATGGAGTGAATCTAGACACCTCTGCTAGCTGCACTGAGGTAAAATTTGACGTGCATAACCCAGCAAAACTAATGGGTTGTCGTGTCTTCCTTTCCTTAAATACTTGATAAGATAGCCCATAAATTTGAAGGAAATATAAGCTGCTGTGCCACCAAGAAAAAATCTCTAAAAATTAAAAGTGTGCAACATTATGGAAGATCATGGTACGGATAGATGCTGATACAATTAGCCAGTCAACAGACCATCAAAATAATGAACAGCAATGAAATTGATCGAAAGTTGACGACAAAATGATACATAGACTGGCAACTCCAAAAATTATGAGCAATAATTTTATCCTAGAAAAATGTACATGAAGCTATTTGTGTCGATGAGAGACAGGATCCATACAAACTGTACATAAAGCAAGGCACTTCCAGACCATGAACATAATCTTTGCACAGAGGTGCAAGACTATGAACACACAATCACTTGCATGCTGGTCTTGGCAGATACCATATTTCAGCATTGCATGTACGATCAACTGTCAAACATCATCAAACAGCATACCTAGGATAGATAATTAGGCTTTTGTCAAGAGCTATACCTAGGCCTACATAACCTTTTCAGAAGAAGGCTGCTAGCAAAGCGTAAATAGCGACCTAATAATCAACTGCGTTTTCAAATATAGGTAGCTTTATGATTAGCCGGTCAGAAAGGCTGAAGACAAAAAAAATTACAAGCCAAGCTGCCAGGGTGACACCCACAGCAAAGATATCCCAGTGCAAATGCAAACAAACATCCTGAACAGTAACCTACAGCAAATGTGTGAAACTTCAGGCTTCAGAATCCACACATAGATCTTGGTAAAGTTTTAAACTTTCTTAGCAAACACAAACTGCGAATGTCAAGCTCCTGCTCACTCCGCTTGCGATGTTTGATCTGAGGAATTCAATTCTTCGGGTGAGAAAGTCACGTGACTGGCGAAAGTCGGCCATTATGGAAGGGGAAAGATTTGCTTTACGGCCT
>JAOBRC010505008.1:0-11538 GCA_027575255.1 Scolionema suvaense | reverse complement strand
AAAGCGACCAAGAATGTAGTTGGTAGCAATCCACAGGTAAATCCCTGAAACAAGTCACAGAACTAGTGGACTCCCATGAACTTAATAGAGAATCTGTGTTAGATCAAGGAAAGCAAGTCACATAATTAGTCAGGGTTCCCAGTGAAGATGGAAAATAAAGTTCCTTGATAATTCCCTGATTTCCATGATCACTTTCATTCAAATTCCCTGAAAACAGAGAGTTCAGCGAAGGAATTTGATTCCAAAGACTCGGAAAGAAAATTAACAAAACAAGCGATAATTTCAGCTTAAAACTGAAGCAGAGCTTTCGGTAAAATTGGACTCATTCAATGATGCAAACTATATTGCATCTGACCTAAACATTTTCCAGTCATTTCGACACTGTGTAATAATCATTCTGACCATTTATAGGCGATAACCTATCAGGGAGACGAAATATACATTCTAGAAAACTGAACAACATATCAATGATGATGGTATTTGTCTTTGGAGATCAGCTCCATCCAAGACATTAAGGCTCCCCATTACGGGAAAGTCTCCGTATCCATGGAAATCTGAGAGGCGCTGACTTAAGTCCGAACTTGGAACCACCAGGAAAGAGGATAAATTCAACTGGTGGATGGGATCTGGGGCAGGCCTTTGAGTAAGACGCCTGAAGAATGACAACCATGTTTTGTCACTTTGAGCAGTTAAAATACTGCATACATGTTGTGTTTATCAGCTAGACACCCTCCAATATCCTCACCACGCAGGGGACCGTTTGGCTGACCCACAGATTCAGCTCTGGGGCGAGCACACGACATGGCGGAAATCAGAGCACCAGCAAGATATCAAGGAACATGAACTGTGAACTTAACTCCGCCAGAAGTTCAGAGCTTAAAGGAACAGATTCTCAGAATTTTGCCCAGCATAGCTACATAGTATTGTACAATGTCAGCTCGCATGCAAAATTTCACAGCTGCAGGTATTACAGAACTTCTGTAATTGGAGAGTGACGTTTTCACTTGTTGAGTACAAGAATTCATTCTCGGTGTTGAAGGCAAGTATACCTGTTGTATTCTCGGAGAACGATAAGAATACCTGCACTAATCCTCTTGCATCCATGCATATTAAATGAGCGGTGGCTCATTTAGTATGCAAGACTAACTTTGTTGAATATGCAGTTCGGGCAAATGAGTGTTTTGAGGACAGGAAAAAGTGTTGTTCAGCATAGCAGAAGAGTCTGGAACCAACACAACCTTGGATGCTGGTGCTACAGCAGCAGGTTGCAGACCTGCCTCCATCCAGGTTTGAGAATTCTTCAAAAATCCCTGCCCTCGTGTTTTTGCCTCTCCTGTGGGTAACGGCTGCTCACCAAGGTTGTACCCAGCGTTTGGCTACACAGTTGCAGGCACTGGAGTGCAGCAGACTGGTTTTTCACGGTCAGATAGTGTGTTATGTTGTCATCCTGTCTAAGAGCATCCCTTTATCCCATAAGAGCCAACAGCATACCCTAAAGCATGACCGACACTGTCCTTGTTACAATCGGTTTGGCAGCAGTCCATCTTCCTCTTCCTAGTGAGTTCAGAAATTAAATCAGAAGATTCTTTCCCACTTTTCAACAGATCTGCAGTCACTGACCGAGCGCACCAGCAGTTGTGACATCGGCCATACGGAGATGATGCCTGGGTCCTCAAAAATCTGACAAGACATGGGCAACCTATCCAGAAGAAGCCTTAGGTCCGTTGTCGATATTCACAATTGCTAGCTTCTTGAAAAAAGAATTCGCTACTGAGCCTCGGGGATAATCCCCTTCCCCACACTGCATGGAGACTCAGCACCCAGGACACACCGCGTGGGTTTTTATAACTGTGCCCCAGAAAAAAGTTTATTTCACTAAAGATATGGCAATAATGGCTATGAAGTCTGTTTGCAGAATGGCAGCACAAATACTGTCGGCGAGAAAAACTACCACTCTCAAACAATACTCCCCCTGTTGGTAGTTTTTTTAAAAAAAAAATTACGAATACTCGTTTTTATTTGAGTCATAAAACTTAGGCCATTCTTCTTCAATGTCACATCAAAGGTTGATACTTTTTATTGCTCCTCCAATTTCCAGTTATGCTCCACGACTATTTTTCCGGTCCATGGCCTTCCATGGCCTAGTAATAGCGCATTTAATGAAATGTTTACATTAAAATTTAGATTGACAAATAACTAATGACTAGAAACGTAACACGTACCATGAGACAATTTTACTTGGTCTGATCATGGTTCATACAGTTACCATTCAGAAGTAAAATAGTGGCAAGACAAAATCCCCCATAACTTTGAAAGCAGCAATCTCTGGAAATAGAGCTACAACACAGGTTTTCACATGAAATAAAAAGCTTCATGTTTTTGAGGCTCTATGCACACACCAAAAATCATTTTAGTCAAAAACCAAAAGCATGAACTTTGATCACAAGAGGTCTTTCCAGGTTTTTTTCCAGGCAAATGTTAAATGTTCTTAAGCTCTTTCAGCTATTTCCAGGCTATCCATTCCTCAAGTTACTCAGCATCCCAACGAAGAGTTCTGGAAAGCCATTCGTCTCCTGAGCAATTTAGCCAATCGAAGCTGACAATGAGGAAAGAGACGAGATAAGGAAGCGACGAAATCAGTAACTAACTCAACTTTACAACCCATAATGGTTTAGGACCAGGAGTAGAAACTGTGGTTGCAAAATAAAATTCCATGATCTTACAAGCATTTCACTCTTTTTCCCTACCAGAGGGACAAAATTCGCTGATAATTCCCTGATTTTTGATAAAATTGGGTGCATTTTGCAAATTCCCTAATAATTCCCTGATTTCCAGGTTTTCCAGGTTCGCTGTGAACCTTGTTAGTGGACTCCCACAAACTTTACTGAGAATCTCAGCATTAGATCAAAGAAGAGAATAGAACGTTAGCCATAAGATTTGCACAAATCACAAAAACATAATGAAGTGTTCCTGAAACATGATGAGAAATCCTAAAACAGTGATTATCGACATAACTTGCCACTCACACGCTGAACAAAGATCCATGCCAAATATGAAAAGATAAACAATTGTTAATACATTTGGAATAAAAACCTGAAAACAGATATTTTCTGATGCAAATTATCATCCACATAATAAAAACTCCTGAAACGCGCCATATTTGGCGCATATTGCCACCTGCAAGCCAAACCAGGTGGTCAGGAGACATGACATATGGCTCAAAACATGCATAGAGTTGCCCCAAATATTCAAACCAAAAATTACAAGAATCGAATCAACACTTTTCGACATCTTTGGATAAAAAATCATGAAAAACGTAAACTGGACGTAAATTGCCACCAACAAAATTCCCTGACATTTCCCTGACCAAGCAACAAAATTCCCTGACCATGAATGTCCTTCGGAGGCTTTCAGGGAAAGGTTAGGAAGCTGTACAATTTTATGCAGTGTCCAAAAAGATTAAAATGAAACTGCAGCAGGGTTGGAACAGCAATGGAATGCAAATATTCCCTGACTTCGTTTTGAATTTGCCTACGTTTCCTCTGATTTCTGAGTTGTGAAACACTTACTGCGCACTTACTTACTGGACCTATTATCAAGAGAAGAAATGTGACCTTTTCAGCGATTTTAAAGGTTATGGCTTTTGGCGTTTCTAGCTAAAAACGCTCATAAAATGGAGGCGTTTACCATGCAAACGCATGTGTTTATCATTCAAACTTGTGTTTTTTTTCTCTTATATCGGTGATATTCGGCAGTTTTTTGGGCCATGCCCCTCACTTTTTTGCAAAGTAATTCTTTTACTATTATGACTACTAAGGAATGTTACCCAAAGAATCCGAACTGTGATCTGAAACACCCCCCGCCACTTTAAATTACACTCCGCGGTCCATGTATTCTAGCGATTTCTTGGTGCTTACGCTGTTCCTGTCATATTTCCTTTTTAGGCCGTTCAAGCGGTCAATCAAAAATGAGTGCGCAATTATAGCCAGCACTAAACTCACACGCTCACACTTGCTACCTGTATTAGTGAGACCTGAATGTCGCTATGGACCAGAACCTCGACATTCCACGAACGGAGCCAGATGCAAGGCATGTACCAGACCCGCAAGACAGAGCGTGAATTCGGGCAAGTGCGCGCCGAGGCAACGTAAAATTTCGCAGAACCTTGGAGGAGTTTGGTTGCCTTCCAAACCGAACTTTCAGGCGAATTGAGCACTAACTTTCAGATTAACTTTCAGTTGTGCAGCAGTTTTAGTTGAGGTTGTTTTATCTGGATTATAATACAGCATATCATCGCATAGTGTCTGCCAACTTTTTACAGAGGAGGGGGAGGGGAGGGGGGTGTTGAAGGAATTTGTACAAATTTTGGAATGGGGGAGATGAAAGTAACAACCAGACACTAAAAAATGCAACTTAAATCTTCATTTGTTATATTTTGGATTGGCAGTGTTTTTTTTCTATAGCTAATTTACGTTCAACATGGACAAAAGCTTTGGGTTTCTGGTCAAACTTCCACTTCCATTTCCACTTCTGCGTTTCTGTCTTCCTTGTTCCGCATTCATATTCCTATGCCAAAATCCCAAAATCGCAGCGTTCGCATGAAACGCGATCTTCTAATCTACTATTGTGTGAAACGGCGAAGTCTATAGATAATGCGCAATTAAGCGCAACGTTTCAATGCGAGAAAGAACGGATTATGATGCAAGTGAGGTTGACTCAGCATGAGAGCTGTGATATCGTAGCGAGAAGCGGTAGCAAAGTTTGTGCAGAAAATATGAATTGACCACGGAACACGGCATATCTTGTGCAGTATTTAGTTAATACTGTTATGTATGCTTGTATGCTGTACTAGTCGATTAATCAACCGGCTTGCTTGCTACAAATCAAACACGTTCTTTGTATAGTTTGTACTCGTGTTCCTGATTGATAAATTACCTTCCAAGAAGCTGTTTTCCGCTTCCCTGGATTGACACGTGAATTCTGATACGCTAGTACGTTGAGAAACGAATTACTGATGCAAGAAGTTTTGGGGTAACTTACTGGCTTTACTTACACTTGCTTGATATTATGTTGTGCATAGATTCGGAATAAGTCAAGAAATACTATCTTGGTTATGGTGGATATAAGTTGCCCGCGAAGATCAAAGTCAAACGAAGAACGTCTCTGTATATGCGAAATACGGCACAGTTGAGCCAGTTGAACAACAGAATTCCAACGAACACTAAAAAATTTTTTCGATTATTTATTTATTTATTTTCATGTTGGTTCTCATCATGGCATTGTCCTATATTATGTTCTGAATATTTTGGAGAGATGTCTGATGCTCATTTTCTTGTAATTTTGTATTTATAGAAGAAGTTCATACGCAACGCTGCTTACGTCGAGACTGTCGATGTACTTTATAAGAACCAGAAAATTTGAGCTGAGGCTCACTGTTCTAATTTTTTTTCTCAATTTCAGCCTGAATTGTTCTTCATATGTTCTTAATCTTATAAGACAACACTGGCTTGAAATGTGGTTATCTCTGGCATAGAATTGATTTCTTCGTAAACGAAAGATATATTAGAACAAAAATTTACAGAGATTTGATTTCATTCTGATTGAGTCTTAGCTTAATTACCTTGTGTTGCTTTTCTTAGCATACGTGGGTAAGCTCAGGCTCGGTTTGTTCTTTATTAAAACGGTCCGCGGGGACAGGGGGGAGGGGGGTGGTACCCTTGTGAAAACGCTACTGTAGTTCCTGGTCCACTCATCCGATGGTGCTGAAATTTAACAAGTGTTTCTAAAATTGAGGCCCATGTTGTTATAAAATTGTTCTTATATAAAAGATTGTATGTACATCATTTTTATAAGCATTACATTTATAAGTGATAAGCATTACGTTTATAAGCCCACAATGCTGAGTATATGGTAAGCATGGGTCTCAGTCTCAAGTGCTAGAGCACTTCACTTACTGGGTCGTAGCATTATCAACTGAACAGGGACACCCTATACAAAGTTATAGGAACCAAACCCTTCCCCCTCCTCCCCCCGGCAATTAGAGTTTTCAGAAATCTCCAGCAAAGGCAGTGGTGGTCTAAAAGAATATATTACATTGTAAGATGGAAGGGACGGAAGCCAAAGATATAGGAAGTTCTTCCGCACTCCAGAAGAATTTTTTGTCTCTCCGCCCCTTCCTTGAAATTTTCATAACTAGTATCTGAGGATGCTTGCAACCACCCCGGCTATTCCAACGAGTATGCTTAAGACAGTGGTTTACTTGTTATGCTATCAAAAACAGGAAACAGACGTCTTGCGAAAAAAGGAACTTCAAATGAGCATTGCTTTACAGAAACGTGCAACAACAAAAATATTCAATAGACGAAGGAACTTGGCAAAAACGTTAGCTATAGCAGCATAAGATGCACAGGAAAACAACTGCGTAAGAACTGAAAACAAAATCTTCTGAACAGCGTAACTTAAAAAAATACCAAGAAAGATAGCTGCACCTACTTGAAATCTACTCTAAGGTACCTTAGAAGGGTCGGCGGCGGAAATTTTACAATAAAATAGGCGTTGGGGATGTCTTAATAGAGTAAAGAGATCGCCAGAACATTGAAAGAAAGATCACCACAGCTTCCAACTGAAATAGAAAGAACAACCTGAACAACGTAAAAAGTGGAAAAGATGGGGCTAATATAGGGTAAAAAATTTAAAAAAATCACTAGGTTGACTTGGAAATTCTAACATATCACTAGAACACCGAATAAGTAATAAAAAGAATTAGAAAAAACATCTCGAGAACAGCGTCACTGGAACAAGACAAGACAAAAATATCGTTATAACAACATCAGAACGAAGGGAGAGCATTGCTGGAACTGCGTAAGAACGAAAAAAAGTCTACCAAAAAAACTTTTTTTTTGAGATTGTAGAACAGTGTAAGACCTAAAAAAAGAGCATCCCTGGGTCAGCGTTGAAATTACAAAAAAGAAAACATCACAAGAATGGTTTAGGAACTATTGAAAAAAATCATTAGAACAATGTAAAAAATAAAAAAGAAAAAGATCGCAAGAACAGCATAAAGCAAAAAGAAAAAACCCGTCGAAACAGTGTAAGAAAGGGGGGCAGGCGAGACATCGCCAATGCTATGCAAGAACAAAATAGAAACACGTCGCTAGAATAGCGTAAAAACTAATAAAACATCTCCGAAAAAGGCTGCTAGAATAGCATTTACATCAGAAATTTAGAAAAATCACTAGAACAGTCTAAGATCTAACAAAACTGCGCAAGAACTAACGAAAAAGAAATCGTTGGAACAACCTAAAACTAATAAAATGTAGAAAGATCGCTAGATCAAAGGGAAAGCTTAAACAGGAAATCATTGCAAATTTTTACTCTTTCGTTGTTGAATGGCGGTAGAATTTTTGTCTTATTGGTAACTATACGACTATTCCTGGGTCTGGGCCTCACAACGGTGAATTGCAACTCATGCTTTCCTTTACAACGGTAAATTACGGACATTATAGAATAGTTATGCTATACGAACTTCGGGGCCAAAACTCACGAAAGTCTCTCCACAGAAAGTATTTGGCTGGAAAGCCATAAGAGCTAAAAGAAAACAAAAGTGCTGGAACGCCGTAAGAACTGTAAAAATAAATAATATTGTTGCGAGGAAGTTGCATGAATTGAACATGAAGGATCGCTAGAAAGCCGTAAGAACGTACCAGAACAACATCAGGAGAAAGCTGTCAGAGGAATAGGAAAAGAAAACACCTAGAAGCCGTAAGAACTAAATTAAAAGCAATCAAGCAACGTTGCTAGAAAGCTGTAAGAACTGAACATGAAATCATCGGTGAAAAGATGTAAGAACTAAAAAATATAGTATCGCTAGAAAGCTGTAAGAGCGAACAAAAATAGCAGTAGAAAGTCATGGAAATTAAAAGAAAAAGAAAACCGCTAGAAACTCGTTAGAACTGGAATAAAAAACAGGAAATGGATCAGCAGCCCTAGAAACCTGTAAGAACTAAAATAATACCATGGCTACAGAGCGGCAAAAGTAAGGTGAGGTCTATTGAAAATGCACAATCAAGCGTAACGCTTCAATGCGAGAACGAACGGATTATGATGCAAGTGATTTTGGCTCAGCATGAGAGCTGTGGTGTCGTAGCGAGGAGCGATAGCGGAGTTTGTGCAAAACACGGCATATCTTGCGTAGTATTCAGTTAATACTGTTATCAGTGTTTTATTCAAGCATTTTTCCACACCGTTTAACGGAGGGGAAAAACTCAATCCGAATCGAGTTTCAAAAAATGAATCTGGAGGAGAAATCACACTCCCAGACTCACCAAAAACATTACCACAGGGATTAAGATTGTAGGATTTCCTTGACCTAAATATCATAATACCAAGAATGAGAGGTGGTGAACTCAACTCAATATCTGGTAGCAACGAGGGCTTGAAAAAAAACCCTGAAAAAAACTTTCTGAACCAGCTGAGTAGAAATATTCATGAAATATTACACTGTAGTTGTATTGGCTGCCTTAAAATAGAGGTCGTTCAGTTACATTTCGATACATTTGATTGGTGCTTGAGCACTTATTTAAGTACTGAAGTAGCAGCATGATGTGGAGAAAAACATGGTAGAGAGCTGCAGGATCTCTGCTCATGAAACAAGTAGCAAGTGGTTTCAAAAGTAGGCGGCAGCTAGCTCAATGGGACCCCTACTTTCAAATATTCAAGTATTTGCGCTGGCTTCTTTTCCTAAATATGACTAAATAAGAAAGAAAAACTTAAAAACTTTTGAAACCCCTGAGGCGGAATGCTTATTTGAGTAAACTAAGGGAGTTTTTACCTAATTCTGACATAGATTGCTCCTTGCTGAGCAAATATTCTGTGTCAGAAGAGAGTGATTGGTGCCTTACTGGTGCCGTTGAGTCAGAAACTGACAAAATACGTGTAGACATTAAACAAACCTTCAATTTTCGCATACAGAGTTTGCTCAAAAGATACCACTTAAGGAGTAAATACGTGTGAATAAGGGTTTAGAATTAGCGTTTTCAAAGGCTTTTAGTGCTTCGGTCACCTGCCTCGATGAACTCAATTTAACAAAAAACGGTGCTGAACCTTAGTGCTTGGATCCCTAGCTATGTATGCTATGTAGTGAAGTGTAACAGTGCTGTGGAACTTGCTGTAGAAAACGTGATCTAGTCGATCAATCAATCAGCTAGCTACAAGATCAAACAATTTCTTTGATTACTTGTACTTGCGTTCCTGATTGATAAATTATCTTTCAAGAAGCTGTGTCAAGCTTCCCTGGATCGACATGTGAATTCTTATACGCTAATACGCTGAGAAACGAATTACTGATGGAAGAAGTTTTGGGTTACCTTATGGGCTAAACACTTGCTTGATATACGTTGTGCATGGATTCGGAATAAGTCGAGAAATGCTGCCTTGGTTATTGTGGATATAAGTTGCCCGTGGAGATCCATGTCAAATGAGGAATGACTCTGATACATGCGAAATATGGCACAGTTGAGCCAATTTTTCACTGGGCTGGTCAGTTTATGACATCCAAACATTTGCATTTCACCTGTTTGGACTGCAATTTATGACCAGAGAACAACAGAATTCCAACGAACACTGAAAAACTGTTTCAATTATTTATTCACGTTCCCCTGTTATTTTTTAATTAATTTTTGTGTTAATTCTCATCATTGCATTGTCTTTATATGTTCTGAATATTTTGGAGATATTTGGTGCTCATTTTCTTGTAGTTTTGTATTTACAGAAGACGTTTATATGCTACGCTGCTTCATCTAGACTGTCGATGTACTTTACAAGAACCAGAAAATTTGACCTGAGGCTCAGTGTTCCAATTTTTTTCTCATTTTCAGCCTGAACTGTTCTTAATATGTTCTTAGTTTTATGAGACAACACTGGCTGGAAATGTGGTTATCTCTTGATTTCTTCGTAAACGAAAGATCTATTAGAACAAAAATTTACCGAGATTTGACTTCAATCTGACTGAGTCTTAGCTTAATCGCAAAATGGGATTACCTTGTGTTGCTTTTCTTAGCATACGTGGGTAAGCTCAGGCTAGGTTTGTTCTTAAATTTATTCTTAATTTTTGGCAAAATTGAGGCTCACGTTCTAATAAAATTGCTCTTATATTGAAGATTTTTTATAAACATTACGGTTATAAGTGATCGGCATTACGTTAACAGATGCACAATGCTGAGTATATGGTAAGCATGGCTATCAGTCTCAAGTACTAGAGCACTTCAATTACTGGGTCGTACAGTAGCATTATTAACAGAATAAGGACACCCTATTCAAACTTATTGGATATCTTCCCATTCCATGTAAGATTCCCTTCCCTAATTAATGTTTCGATATTATCCGCCCAGGACATTTTCGTTCCAAATCCATATTCCCCCTCCCCCGGCTACTAGAGTTTTCAGAACTCTCAAGCAAAGGCAGTAGTGGTCTAAAAGAATACATTACATTGTAAGATGGAAGAGACAGAAGCCAAAGATATAGGAAGTTTGTCCGTACTCCAGAAGAATATTTGTGACCTTCGCAGCGACTTTGAGGCTTGTGACTTTTCCGCGTTTTAACGCGGTTATCGTACGCTATAATCTCTTTAAACGACCACGTTTAGTGCAATGTGGAAAATAAACGCGGAGACAGGTGAAAAACGCCACCACGTTTTTCTCCAATGCGGAGCGTTTAATTTTAAACGGGAAGCGTTTTTTCGAAAAACCGGACCGCAATTTTTCCACGAGATTCTTTCTCTACAAAAAACGACTAGCGCTTTTTCCGTGTTTTGAGATCGCGTTTTTTCTACATTGGTATGAAAAACGAGGGTCGTTCAGTGAAAAACGTGATCGTGTTTAATGGATGTGATGTAGGTTAGCAAAGATGCCCGGGCCACTTTTACATTCGAACAAACACAACGTTCGAAAACAAAGAATTACTCGAATGTAAGCTAACATCGGCGGCAAGCACTCAGGCTCTCATCAGCTAGAACTCGTACTATTGTAAAAGTCAAGGAATGCCAATCAAGCTACGTTGATCTATCCATAACGCTCGAATTCGGCTATGAAAAAATTTTTCAAAAATTGGAGGTACTGTTGAAATTGAACTTTTGAAGCACATTCAAGAAGCTTTTATGGATGATTTCTGGAAATAGCAGGGGGTTCTGACAGTGCACAGTGCAACTTGTAACATGCTTTTTCTGGCTACCATTTTTTTTTTTTAGATCTTATGCTCTTCGAGGGATCTTTTTGTTGTTATTGTCGCTGTTGTTGATCTTACACTTAAGTACGTTTTTTCGTTCTTAGGCTGTTCTAGGTACCGATGTTTCGTCTTATTTTTGTCTTTTTGTACTCTCCCTTCGATTTAAGTTTGTTGTTTTTTTTACTTTCTTTCACTGTTCTACCGATCTGTTTTATTTCTTGCAATTCTCTGGTGATCATTTTTCTTCTCTTAGCTGTGCTAATGATATAATTTCTCTTTGTAACAAATCCTTTGTAAAGGGAGGGGGAGTTGTTCTAG
>JAOBRC010504897.1:0-11539 GCA_027575255.1 Scolionema suvaense | reverse complement strand
TATAAGCGATTTAAGATGAAATTTTCAAAACTCCCGAAAAAATGTTAGGAATTTCAGGAATGTAGGCCCATAGCTCATGAACGAAAGAAAATCTCGAAAATTGCCGACACAGTTTTGAAGCTACATCTTTGACGGTTAGTATGAGGTAAGTGCTGTGAGAAAATATTAAACATGGGGGGGACTTAGAGCTCTGCGAAGAAGCATGTTTAGTTTTCCACTTGTTTTCTTTGTTTATCGGGAGCAGGTGGCTATATTAGTCTGAAATCACAGGAATTGAACCAGGCGTATAACGGTTTTCTATTTATCTCTATGTGATGTCATAGAGCCTTGTCTGAAGTGAATAACAGGCTCAAGAAAAAAGTGCTCTCCGAGGGTTAACAGTATCCTTAAAAAAGACGTATGTGACACACTCGCATTAGCGTCCACCACTTTTATTATTGGTTGAATTGAATGATGAGCATAACTACCGAGAACAAAGAACCTTGCAGAACCTTGGGCTTCAAATCAAACTGGTTCTGACTTGAAACCCACTATTGGCAAGGTTGCGTCTGCAAATCTCCAATACTTGGCAGGCCGTGATTACACACGGAAAAAGGACATTGTATATACATGTGAATATATTAGCGGCCAATATATTGCTCTGGTATAAGACCTGCTCTATGGAGTAAAAATCTTAAAATTTGTCTCAAGCTCTATCGTTGTTATGCTGACGACAACAGGAAATGGTCAGTTATGCACAAAACCAGGAATACATCAATTTTACCTTAGGGCCTGTAGAATGCCATCTGTAGCATTTTTTTGTGCAAAACAATGTGCGGCAAGTGTCTAATTGGCATTAATAATTCCGTTCAATACAGCTGAATGACGACGGTGGTCAATGTTTTCTTCGCCAAAATGTTCCTAGAAAATAGCCAGGAAAAATCTCCAAAGAGTAGTTTTCTCCCTTTCGTCATTTTTACACCATTTCCAAACATATGCACGGTTGGATCCGTTGGACGTGCCCTTCTCCCTGGGCTTAGGTGGGTTAAACAGAAAACATAAACATAAGGCTATAATTGTACTTTTTATATAAACATTTTTTTCAGTCTCAAGAACAATTTTCTTGGACTTAACATTTGTAAAAAAGGTAAACCATCTATTTCTTTATGTATAGGATTTAAGACTCAAGCGATAAAGTTTTTGACTTACATCACATCAAATCTTTCTTTTACTTTTGACGAAACCAGCTTCACGTAAACGTCATCTAACGAAAAAATATTTTATGATGATAATGATAGTCTAGAAGCAAGCAACTAAATTAAGCAAATGACTGATTGTCATGATCATTCTTAAAGACCGTTGGGCCGGATCACGGCCTCTCTTTCATGTGCTCACTTGCTCAACCAGTTCATTTCCAAAACAAAGAATCTCGCGGCAATGTTTACAGTGGTTAAACCACACTGCATGAAATAGATGTATGCCAAACAAAGCATTCCTGCTTGTAACCTGTTATTTCTTGACTCCAAACTTTTGCTACCATCCATGAGGGAACAGGTAAATGTAAATCACATCTCATAAGAGGATATTTGTGTATTAGATCGCTGAAAGTTTTAGCCGTGGATTGTTTTGATTTTGGAGAGTCAGCCATGTTTGTTTCTACTCCGCTGACCATGATTTGATCCGGCCCAACAGTCTTTAAGTTACCTATCATATTCAGAAAATGTGTAAAATGCAGCGCTTCTCTCTCAGCGCATGCTTGACTACCTGTTGCTTGCAAAATCTATAACCATACAAGGTAATTTCATTTGCCACTATGACATTAATGTTTATCGGACCCTTGCCCATCTTGCTT
Organism: Scolionema suvaense; assembly: GCA_027575255.1. NCBI lineage: Eukaryota > Metazoa > Cnidaria > Hydrozoa > Limnomedusae > Olindiidae > Scolionema > Scolionema suvaense. Next base: position 9,708 of record JAOBRC010504897.1, on the reverse strand, counting down.
TGCATTGGATGAGGGCAATCACAGGCCCCGGCCCCTGAACTCTTACCCTTGGCCCCTGCGTCTCTCTGTGAACTGGCATGAAACAAACTATGAACAATTCGAAATAACGTCCTACTCCTGTGGTAAACAGATTTAAAATCGACTCCTGCTTTCGTGGCATGCAAGAGGGTAGACATGAGGTAAGATTTTAAAGGTATTATGATTGACCTCCGAACATATGGTAACAAGACATGATACCTATAGTTTGTAGGCGAATAAACAAGGTGTATACGTAGAATTTTAATTTTTTGCAGCTCCACAGTCCTAATTTTTTGGAATATTTTGAAACTAAAGAAAATATTTTACTAACATTGTCACACCACCAACCCCTTCCTCAGGTTACCTGATGAGAGATGGCAGGTTTTTCTGCTGATGCATTTACATGTAGGCTACGCGAACAACCCCCATCTGAGGACGTTTGCTGCGTACCGTACCCTTTTTGATATAACACGAATCGCGTGAATTGCTGACTAATGCTTTGTTTCCACATTCCGAACCTACCTATTGAAACTTGAGAGTGACTTTAACAATTCTTATGTTGTGTGTGTTTAGTGATGTTTAGTTGAAAACATGATGAATCTGACGATTTTTTATTCGTGATGAGCCATTTCAGAAACAATAACTCTGGCCAACGCCATCAAAGGTCAGTTGTGTCTACATGGACAACGTTTTGAAAAATTGACATTTTCTATGCAAGTTTTTGGTATTCCTAGGCGGTTTAGCATCGATTACTACGCTTCTAAACATTTCTGCTGAGTCAATTAATTTAAGGCACTTTACAGACTTGATAAACAAATCGTCGATTTTTTAGTGGGAACGTACCATCAGCGCTTTTGGTTCAGGCCCAGACCACCGACAAATACTTGACAATACGATGAAGATTAAATTGAACTCACAAACACAAACTTCTAACGAGCTACCAAGTCCCACCCGGAGATGAAGTGGCACTTGGAAAGCCCTGGAAAAATAGGCTAACCAGATGTTTCAAAAAAGAGAATGCATAAAGAAAAAACAATTTTCTACTCACATGGCACCTTTTCGAAGACGTACACTGCCTTACTTGATTCGAAATGCCGAACCCAGTCAATGACATAGCACAGAATGATATTTGTGAATGATATGCCATTAACCTGACAAAATAAAAAAAGTATTACTAAAATACTAGAAGTAGCATCCATTGTCTGATAAAATTTATTATGGCATAAGAGAACAAAATAGGTTTTAGCATTAAAAATTTTTGCCATACAGTCCTTCAGAAGAACCCAGTTTTCCTCAGTGGGCAGCAAGACAGTGCGTAGCTTTTGAATTGGTTAAACTCACCTGTTCACCATACATTTGCAACATTTGGTAACTCACGATATACCACCTGCACCATTCGCAGGCCCTGTCGGGAAGACCACAGAACACCAACGATTCTTCAAAAAGTAGAAACTTAAGGCTTAAACCGAACGATGAAGAACAAAGCAAGCAACTGTTGCCATGAACTGATTTGGTGGGCATTAAATTTTCTATTCTGAATAGGTATTGTGACAGGAAACTATGTAGGAAACTAACTAGTATCAAACTCATTCAAATACCTTCTATAGTGTTGAAAATACTAACAGGTCTGCAGTCGTTTTTACCGATCATTTCCCTCTTTCTTGTGAACTGCAATGATTTCAGAAACCTTTAATTTTGACGGGAAGCTGCGTGTATTGACGCAACAGGCACGGCGCCATTGGGGGGTCCGGGGGGGGGCTTTCCCCCCCCCCACTTTTTCGACATTTAAAGATTTAAAGGTTTTATTGTATTGACTTATCAGTTCACTGTATTACGTCACTGGGCCCTTCCAGATTTCGTGTTGCGTGGAGGATTTTCCTGGGTCTAATGCTCTGATCTCTTTTGATTTTCATGTTCCAAGACTGAACAAAATGAAAGGCTAGGGACAGCACTCCCCTTACATGCAATGTATTCACAGATTTTTGTAATGCAAAGGTGCAATTAATATTTTCTAAAGGCATGGTGAACAGGACTTAGATTCTAAGAAATTTCTACAAATACAATCTTTGGAAAATGATTAAATCTACAACCCCGGACAAAAGTAAGTGAACAGATTCATTTCGTGAAGTACAAGCTATGTTGTAAATGATGTTGTGCATCTTTTCCGTACCCCCCCCCCACCCCCACTTTCAATGTTGGTTTTAGTTTGTACACTAGTAATTCATGCATAATTTGGAGAAAGTTTGCCAGATTTATGACCTGTTTTGTAGGTGGCCACATTGTGATAGGCTGATAAAGCTACCATCTTGCTCAGGGTGTCTGATATCAATAGCCATTAGATGTTTATACCTCAAGTCAGCAACGTTGTTTGTGGGGGGAAGAGTGAATGAGAAAGACAAGCTCCTGACGGATAACATGATTAAATGAGTATTTGTTCACTTTACTTTTGTCCCGGGTTGCAAGTTTAACCCCATTTTACTCGGGGGCGGGGTTAAATTTACCCCACTTTTGTAGAAGCTAAATTTAAGCAAGAAAATGGGCGGTGAAATTCATCGAATTTATCGAAGAAGATTCTCTGCAAATTTCACAGTTGTGTGACCAGGTTGATGAAAGTTATGAGACTTTTGTGGAAGGTATTTGGAATTATCCCTATGTTTCCAATACTAAACACTTAAAAATGAAATACTTTGTAACTTCCGTTCTAGTAAAGTAATGGACTTCAAAGTCAGACGCAAGCTAGATATTGGTGATAGAAATATTCTCCAGCGTTTTTACGACGAATGAGCACTGAGACGTCATGTGATGCCATTTTGAAGATTTTAGCATAAGAAATAAGGTGAGATCATTAATTATGCATGAAGTACTTTTTATTGCACTCTCTGAAGTCCATTCAGTGATCCATACAAAATGAGTGGACAACCAGCCTCGCCCAATAAGTAGTTTCAGAGATATTGACATTTAAAAAAAATCATAAAATTCTGATCACGTCATCCGGAAAATGTTGACGTCAACCACCTGGTCTCGTGACGATTAAATCTTCAGCTTTTTTCTTAAGTGAAAAAATTATATTAACATCTTATACATTGTTTGTGCTTTTACAACTCGTTTTGCGATTTCTACGGTGTTTTAAATATAGAGGTAAATCTACCCTCCCCCTTACAGAATGTGGGGGTCGTCTGAACCCTAATAAAATAGGGTTAAGCTTCTCACCGCTTCTATGAAAAAAAACTCATTCAGAGTATATCTGATTTTTTTCTCGTCATCCAGAATTTCACCATTTTAGATGAAGTCAAATAGTATTTGAGCAAAACCCTTCTCACCAACCTGAGGTTTCAAAACTTTCCAGTAATTTGGTGCATCTTATAAAATCTTTACTTTACCTAGAATATTAATTTATTTGCTATCGATGATAAGCAGTTTAGTTATAAAAATTATTTTTTTATGATATTTATGTTTGTGCGTTGCTTTGACATATCTTTTTCTTCTTTAGCTCATGGTTCATAGCAGGGGCATGATTATCTCGTATGCCTTTTTCCCAAAGATGCATGTTCACTCAGCAAGGGGTTACATTCAGTCCTCACCTTGTCGTGCCGGATGGATATTTTTTAAAAAGTATCGAGAATATAGCTAATTTGCTATCACCAGGCAGCGCCCATATGGCAACATTCATACGCATATCACTTAACACTTACATTTATATCGTCAATCTTTCCTAGCAAATCTGCACAGATGAATGAATGGCAAACAAAAGGTCTCCGGCAGGCTTTACGGCATTTGAATGAGTGCTATAAATTTTGAACGTACATTAGGAAGCTTTAGAATAAAAATAGTAATAATAATAGTAATTTGTGCTTACAGCGACAAGTCTATATCCAACTTGTATGCCGACCTTAGTGGCTCTCTTCTGAGCTTTTCTGACATACATGCCAATCAGATTTCCTCCAGTGAGAGTGAAGTCTTCACCATATTTAGACAGTTGGAACGACACAACCAAGTTAGTACTGAAAAACAAAACATTGTTTAGATGTACCTTTTCTCTTTGATATGCAATCATAAGTATATTCTTGCATCGGACTAGACTAGTGAGTCTCTCTTTCTGATACCTCGGACCATAGTTAAAAATGAATTGTAATAGCCAACAACCATTGCCCACAAGAAGAAAACGGAGAGAGAGACTAGTGAATCTTGGTAATCATAGCAATCTTGGCAATCTGACACTTGCACATTAGTTTGCAGTTATCATACCGCCCATCGATTCAATGCATGGCAGCAGATGGGTGCAATTCCAGAAGTAATTATCCCCGCGCAAATCATCAAACTTGAAATGTTAATCATTAGAAGAATATTTGACGGGTAGAGCAATGGCGAAAACAATAGGTTTCTGCAAGCACGAATTCTTGCGTGCACTAGGCGTGTGACGGAAATAGCATTACCAAATTTCAATATTCCGTTTGTCAAATACTGCCTCATCTCTGCCTGTTCATGGGGGTAGCATGAGAGGTGAGACTGCCAGATAGAGTCATATGCTAAGTAAGCTTTGTCCAGGCAAAGAAACTATGCTAGTCTAGTATCGGACCTATAATAGCGTTCAAAAGTTGTGGAATGACTCAGTGACACATAAAAATTATTACCTGAGTGACGAAAGCAATTACCTAGCGTAATTTCTAATGCTACAATCAACAGGTAAGTAGCAGCGGACATATGTCGGTACCTACAACGCACTTAAAAAAAATGGTGCCTTGGACTTATTAGGAGCTATGTATTCTCTAAACATTTGCCTACGTATTCATTATAGAATGCGGCAAAGTTTGCTCTATAAATGTTGGGACAAAGTGTCCACTAACCCCCTATTACTTAAGAGAGACTGGATAAATTTACTCAACCCCAAAAAGGCTTACTTTCGGGTTTTAGGACCTAATAAAAGTACCATAGACATGTCACCCCTAGCAAATTCTAAAATTTCATGTGAAGAAATTGATGCAAACCATCCTAAATTGCTGACGTCATCGCTTTTTTCTGCCGATGTCAGCAAAAATGGGTACTATTTTCAAATGATATAGCTCCTGAACTACACGTCGTGGAGAGGCCATTGAGGGCTCATCTTAAACCTCTAATAAAGAGTGTCTGAAAAAGCTAAATATATATGTATAAATTATTTAACTTTTGTACAATGACGCCATTAGTTACACATAAATTAAAAAAAGTTGTTTTGTATCATACCATGACGTCACCTTATCCAAAATTCACAGGAACTATTGCTTTTCTGCATAGAAAGACACTGACCAAATTTCATGTCATTGGTTTTGTAGTTCTACAGTTATAACGATTTTAATTTCTAATGATTTGTATGGAAAAGTGAAAAAAACTGAGACCACTACCTGACAAAAAGACCCATGTCTTCTGAACTGCTAACCCTAATGAAACAAAATTTTCACAGATTGATTCCAAATACATTCAGTTTATAGAGCTATAGGGGGCACCTGCAGCTCCCTCGTTTTCTTTATTTTTGCCCATTTCTGAAAGTAGGGGCAAATTCGGGTTAGTTCGGAGCAACAGTGAAGTTACTCGTAGCCTATACTCCTGTTCGCATCGTCAGCATAGACCAGTAAACCTAATGATATAGTACATAAGAAGATCTCACATTTGCACAAACTCAACACTGTACCAATTCTGGAAAATTAAAGTACTGGAAGATCCCATCAGAAGTTAATACACGGAGGGTGCAAAAATATGCTCACATTCAAATAATTACCTTTTTGCATCATTCATCAAAGCTGGCCAGTTGTCCTGAAACATAATGAAGCGGACGGGTTTTGTTTTTGCTTTTTTTTAAGTGCTACATAAAAACCATATAACGCAGCTAATAATCTCCTCGCGTCCCCATTGCTTTTGAATTAAAAGGATAATCAACAACTGACATCAATTACCAAGGTTTGATCCTACAAAAGCAGCAAATTTATAAGTATCTCTGGCTAAAAGGAAGTGATGCTAAGCATCAACAGCTTGACCTAAAATTTACTGATATACAAGAAATGAAAACGCGTACAATGTAATTTTAGTTCACGTAACCTGGGAGAATCCTCTATACGTCTGAAGTAATTAAGATTTAAAAAAAAGCCATCATCTAAAAAAAAATTCATCATCCGGAAGCTACACTTTTCTCACGATCATTCGGTTCCAAAAGGTCTGAAATCACCTTTACTATACATGTCAGAGTGTGAAAATTGTAAGGTGTGCCATATTGATCAGACAGCTCACCAAATAAAAGTTCGGATTATTGAACAATTGAAAACAGAAAAGAGTTCACGCAACTTTAAAAATATGGCATCCAGTCATGGATACAAACAACTAGATAATATTTATTGTTTGCCTTTTTTAGGAAGAGCCCCAAATAACCAAATAAACATCACTTGAGAATAACCTAAATTGCACTGTAAGGCCAAACACCCCTGCTGCCTTTGTTGCAATTTACGCTAGGGGACTGATAAGTAAACAAAGAAAGATAACACCGCCTCAAGTATACCAAGTCACTCCTGTTGATACCCTACCATAACTATTTCATTATTTTATAGTTTGTTTTTTTTTGAACATGCGAAGATCAATATATACGGTGAAAACGCTATAGTCAGGCTGTTAGTTCAGTACAGTAAACAATGTTTTGAGCTACTGTTTAATACAAAGAATGAGCTGAAAAAATCAAACTCTACCTTCAGTGATCAAAAGCTCAGAAAAGACCTATTATTTCGCAATCAATTCCCGTATCGTATACCAATTACATCCAGAATTTTATTCTGCAACGCCGCCACTACATGCCGCATATAAGCACGAACATAATACTATTTGGTCTCTTTTTCTGTACAGTTTGATTTTTAAGTTTCCATGTGCTTATCACTAAAGGGCGTTGTGGTAAATTGCTTCTATATCACTCGTCTTATGTTCCTATCTTCCTATTCGGTCCAGAAAATTTTCGATCATCAAGTTGTACTGTACCTAAGGGCATCCAGCTAACATTTAATGGACAGGATCCGACAGAACCGTTGAAAAATGAGAGATTCTTTATGCGAAGTAACTATACTGCCACGAGGATTCTAAATTTAAAGTATTTCAGCCTATGGATTTAGCCACATGAATTATCAAAGAAAGATATCTATATCCTGATGACTCAATCTTGAATTTTGGTATCCACCTTTAAATTTGGATTCTATTGGATTTTATTTAAATTAGAGTTTCAAGCACCTGTAAAATGGAAACATGGAGTTAAATAGCCATACTTACAGCGGATTTGCTTTCCTCAGAACAAACCTTCGTGATGGTTTGCACCTCATCTGACTTCATATCGTCTGATTGAACCAACTGATGATGCATTCTTCCCTCAGGAGCCTCTTCGAGTAATTTGGTGCCCTTGCCGAAACTTGGCACTTCATTATCCCCGCATTCAGATTTACTGTCTTGAGTGAAAGGTAACTGTATGTCATCTGACCCCGAGTCCATTGATTGAAACTGCGGCGGAAGCTTTTTTGCTTCTTCGTTTTCATCAGGTAGTTTTGTGCTTTTCTCTGAACTTGTCGACTCAGTGTCCCCACATTCTGATTTAGTATCTTGAATGCTAGTGGTCGTTACGGTTTGCGTTTCATTTGACTCCAAGTTCTTCGATCGAATCAGCTGTTGATGATTTTTATCTTCACTGGCTTCTTTAAGCAATTTATTCTCCTTTCCTGAACTCATCGTTGCCATGCTCCCACATTTAGAATTACTGTCTTGAGTACAAATTGTCGTTACTGTTTGTTCTTGATGGAACTGAAGAAGCTTCTCTGCTTCAGAGGCCCCCTCAAGGCATTTGATGCTCCTCTGTGAACTTTTCGTTTCAAAGTCCCACCATTTTGATTTGTTATCGTAAGTCCAAGTTGTCGTAACAGATTGCGTTTGATCAGATTGCGAATTCTTTGACTCAAGCGACTCTTCGTTTGCAGCTCTTGCTGGGATGTCATTCAATGTATTACTTTCGTAGAAACTTTGGTTTTCCTCATCTCCGTAGTCTGATTTACTGTCTGGAATTCCAACGGTCATGACAGGTTGTGGAACCGTTTCGTCCGACTCAAACTTTGCAGACAATAACAATTCATGGTTCTTGCTCACTACTTGAGTCTCTGGTAATTCAGAGTTTCGTTGAAACTTGATATTTTCTTCATCTGTAAATTTTGAATTGGTTTCTTGAACGCAAATGGTTGTGATACTTTGAATCCCTCTCCGATGCACAATAGGTGATTCCGTATGACCAAGAGAATCATTTTCGAAGTCCTCTTGACGGGCATCCATTAATTCGCAGTTCATATTGGTCATGTTGGTACGATATATATTCAGATATTTTATATGTGATTCACATTTTGCAACTCGTCGCTTCAATACATTGATCTTCTTCTCCTGATTTTGAATAACATTCAGCAGCTCTTCTTTGGATTCATTCCAACTGGTGTCTAGAAAAGGCATATACGATAGAGTGTACTATTGCGCTTATTTTAGAAAACGTTAACAGTTTTTTGAAAATATCTGACATACTGATGAGTCTACCTTAACATCAATATTTCAGAAGGTCACAGCTGCTACTTGTCGAAATCTTTTGTGGCCAAATCTGAAATTGTTTATAATCAAAAAAAAACAATAAATCGTCGAGCGGAAAGATTAACTTGCAATACTTCACACCGTCAACATAAAAAACAAAATTTGATCTACCCTACTGTAGGGTTGAAGAGCATATTCAAAACGATAACTTTAATGCCTTTAGCTTACGTTTATCTCTGTCATTCGTTTGTAATTTGGTAGCGAAAATCGTTTTGTCCGGCACTTCCGTCCGGGAATAAAAAAGGAGCTACTAAATTTAATTTTGTAAGAAAATGAACATTCTAGCAAATTTTAATCACATCATTGCAAACATGAGCAATAGTGCCAACTGAAAATGGAAACCAGGCAAGAGAAAAAGGGTAACTTAGAATAAAAGAGGCATCAAATTCAGCCTCACTAGTTTGCCATCAATTCCGTCCAATAACAAAATAAATATCCTCATGTCTTGTATTGGAGCCTATCTAGAATAGAGTTTTAGCAGAAAGGTGAAAGGACCTGACTTGGCTTGGAAAGAGTTTGGTCATTTTTTGAGCTGCCCCTCTAAAATCATTAACGGTTAACATAGCAAGGGAGGGGGTGGTTCAACCCCCTCCCCCTAGTCTAAGATTTTTTACCGCGAAAAAACGGCTAAAGCAGTTGCCACAAATTTATGCATGTCTGAACAGAATTTACTTACGCATCTTTTGATGCAAATTTCGTCGTCATACGTATAATAGGGGGTGTCACGTGGCTATTTTCTGACAGGGGGTAATGTCATTTTTGGTCAAATTTTCGGGTTTTTGGCTCTAATTTCATGTCTGTTCATCCATTTTCAACGATTTTGGGCTTAAATGATTGCTTTCAATGAGCTCTTTCAGAAAATGTCTGATTTGAAAAAATTCATGCAGCAAGGGGTTCAAACAACGGGGATAAAGTCAAAATTTTTCCCATATTTTGGGACTTATAAATTTCCAAATTTCGGAAGATCTAATGTTTTCTTACTTGCACTGCCACCAAAATCCAACGTTTCCAGCCTTAATACATGACTTTCTTTCAGAAATTCCCATTGCCAAGCGTTTTCCGCCAAATTAA
>JAOBRC010504786.1:0-11539 GCA_027575255.1 Scolionema suvaense | reverse complement strand
GACTTGAACCACAATGCCGGGGGTATAAACGACATGGGCGTGTACCTAAACTGAGACGCAGACATGGACGTGGACATAGACATGGACTTGAAAACAGCAGTGGGGACCAGGCTTATTTGATTGACAGCCATGGCAAAAGCGCGACTTGAGAGAGACACGGGAACCCGCAGAAAAAATGAAAAATTTCATTGCTCCGGTCGTGTCCATGTCGTGTTTCTATTGTTTCACTCGCTGGTAGCTAGTTTGAGTGTGTCGTAGACGAAGCACGTGCACATGAGCTAGGAGGCTAAAATAACTGGCCATAGCTATGAACTGGCAAGAGCAAACACTGATTTGGCCAGAAAGTTATTTTAGCAAGAAACGTATATAGCATGCAAATAAATTTAAATATGAATTCCCGCAGAGGCGAGAAAAAACTGCAGTTTGGAAATTCATCGCATTGTATGGTCCAAGTTGCTCTAAGTCCATAGACAGCAAAAATATCACTGCCTTGATTTGAAAAAGAATTGCAGAAAGAAATGGGGCTTCAAGACAGGTCCACTCTTTTGGATGCATATTAGAAGCATTTTTCTTTATAAAGAACAAGAAGCAATAAAGTAACTCAGTAGGGAGGAGGGGAATGCCTTAACTGTTGCATTTCTATGGACTCTCACTCTCCTAGAAATTTTCTCCATCAGGCAAGTTAAAGGTATTTCATGAAGAGCCCAATCAACTATTTTTGATTTCCTGCTAAAAAGAACTAGCCGACAAAATCTGTCTTCGTCCACAGATCCATAAGTTCGAATATTTAGCTTAGAAATTTATCCGTCACACCTAGACTTTTGAAAATGACCATCTCTCCAATCCAGAATTAGCCTGGATAGCAAGTTGTCTTTCCTTTCACTCAATTCATGCTTCCCCTCACGAGGAAAAGAGGATCTTTTCGCTACTGAGGTATGAGTTGGTGATCGACATCAAGTCAGCAAGTAGTACCCAGGCTAATCCATCATACAGTACTCTATTTCAAAAATACATCGTTAGGATCGGCGTATAAGAATCAGTAGAAATCCAAAACCAAGACGAAGATGGCGTACTTCATCAACGACCCCGGTGTGGATTATTAACTGAACTATTCCCGTGGATGTCCTTTTAAATATTGCACGTCACTCAAATCTGCTATTTCAATGGTGAGTGAAGTTGAGAATACCTGCTCGGCAAGTGAGTATTTGAGACATGAGCAAGACGTGGACTGCGACATGGACATGGACATGGACGTGTGCTAGTCCAGTGGGGACCAGGCTTTAGCTACATGATGAGCAGCTGAGATTGCCAGGATGTGGTTCACGCGCTTCCATGACAACCAGGTAATCTATTGATATCAAGTACAAAAGATGCATTAAAGTTCTCATGCGCGTAGTGATGGCAGTTTAAATTGTGGCGGGAAACAGCGAGAAGAAGCAGGTAATGGCTGCCGAAGGTCAGGCTGGCTGGCTGAGAGTGAAATGATAAACTTTCAGATTTCGTTCAGACGAGTGTGTGTTATAGGAGATAGAACTCAGCATTGGTCATAGAATCGCTGTTTTATGCGACCTAGGGTCACTTAGTTTTGGGTCGGAGTTTTCCTTTAATGGGTTTCAAGGATTGGTAGTGGTTATGTACATCCATTCTCAAATCATTACGCTAGTCTGATGCCACAAAGCTACATATGCGTCGAGTGAAATAGCCGTACGACATGCCATAAAACAACCAACGCTAGTTAAAAACATGCTGATAGTTCAAAAACGAAATTTTAACAGATGATAGAGCACAGCAAAGCATGGGATTTCCCATCAACGTCATAAAAAAGCATACTTGGTTATGCGGATATTTGCTATCAAAGTCTAGCAGCTACCGTCTTAATTTTTCATGATGTCATTTGAGTTTGTAGCCTAGCATTGTTATTTCCTTAGTACCACAAAACCTCATGTTACTTTCTTTATTCGATCTTAAACATTTTGCTTTGGTTTATGATGAAATCAAAGAGACATCAGTGTCAGTGACATCAGTGACATCGCACTTAATTAGTGACAAGATGGTAGCTGCTGGACTTGTTGTGTGTCACCTGTTGTAGAGCTTTATCATCTGTTAAAATTTCATTTTTGACTTTTGGTCCCCTTTAAAAGCTTGGAGAGGTTTAGATATCTTTAGGCTTCTATTAACCTTTCTGATTGATATCATCATTCTCTTGCCTTCTTTTGATATCTCGCTGCTTTTTCTTACTTATAGATTTTCGATGCATTTCTGTGTTTTAACATGTCTTGTGTCAACTGCGGTATTCATTCAATTTTTTTAGTATTCAGGATTAGTTATTTGATGCCTGTTGAGGAAACCATTCACTAAAAGTACTGTGCCGTTCGCCATACTGTATTCGTTGTATCGTTATTTATTGATAAATCATACAGACGAAACAACAAAATAAAGCAAACAAAGCAAAGCCTATTGCAACGTTCCCAAGTAAATACCATTTGAGAATTAACAAATGCTTTGCTTTTTTCTTGCAGAAGCGTCACAATATTTCACATGCCCAGTTGTTGCAAATGGTGCCGGTGTGTCACGAGTTGGACGGTCATCGAACTAAGTTGCGGATGCACGATAACTTGTGGAATTTTCTCGAATCCACTGATTATGCGTACCAGATAGTGACAGGACAAGGCACAGGTATGTATATGTCAGTATTGCTCGATTTAAAATCGTTAACCATAACGTTTTATCTATTTATACGATGACGCAAGAGTTTACAATTACGGGCTCATCTGAAAGAAGATCGGTTCTAATGTTCTTAACAAGGATGTCGTCCTATTGACCTCTTTGCGCTGGGCTTATGGGAGCTTCTGAGAAGGAGGGGAGGGGGGTACATTGTGTCCCAATCTCAATAAATTTGGTTTTGAAAAGGTGTAAAGTATGAAACTTGGCAGAAAAAAAGGTGTACAAGTAAGCATTATGATGCACGCAACAAAATGGAATTAAGGTAGGCCCCAAAACTTGCAGGTGGTAAAGATGATGCCATCAGTAGAAATTTGCTGTTCTTCTGATGATGACAAAGAAGATTACTTGCACTTGCTGCCCTTCTGATGATGACAAAGAAGATTACTTGCACTTGGAATAAGAACTGAATCTTCCCAAAATCAAGTTTTCAGGGAGAAAATAATCCTGCTGATGACGTCATATACCATATCTTGGCCCAATTACATCGAAGAAACACCTGCCACAGCCAACAGGTTAAAAATTGTTTTCCCACCAAATTGGTTGAAAATAAATCCTACAAAAATTCCTTAGTTATGTACCGGATTAAGCGAGGGTTATTCAAAATAGGCAATACCCAGCGTCTACTGCGACCGAATCCGGCTTGCCACCAGAAACAGCACAATAGATGGACGACTTGGCCAAAACCTCAAAAATGAAATTTTTTCATTTTTTTCGGCAGGTCCCCGCGTCGTGCTCAAGTCGCAATTTTTAACCGCTGTCAATCAAAAATGGACATGGAGACGCGTTCGCACTGGACCTATCACACGTCCTCGGTCGTGTCCTCAAGTCGCTTATGTCCAGTGCGGACCAGGCATTACATACCTGTTTGCAATTCGCTGCCCTTCTGCTTTCACAGCGTCGGCATATTTAGTCAACAACAGAGCTTAGAAAACAAGCTGGACCACAAATCGAGCTCTGATGCAAAGACCCTATATACGAAGTATAAAGTAAGGGTCTTGAACGAAGGCTAGGTAAACTACCGAATTTCTGGTGGATTACGAAATTCAAGAATTGAGCATCAAGATGAAAATATCTTTCTTTCGGAAGGGCGGCCTATATTATCGAAGCAAGTGGCAGTACTGTTGAACCTCAGCAATGTTAATTGAAGGGTTCTATTTGATCAGATACTGTCATATAGAAGAAGAATTTACGGCTCCTGAAAATGCTCTTTCGTGGAACAAGCTAATATTTGTAATTTTTAAAAAGTAAACTACTTTTCGTAAACAAACAGGACGTGTTTCAGAAACCATTTTCCATTCTCAATTGATGATTTTGACAGGATTTCACCGAAGAACAACATACTTTAATTTTATGTATATTTTTCGCAATTCCAAATCAGGCTTCTGCTGATTCATTTGTTGTGATCTTAAATCGGTTCTTGCCTATTTCTATCAGATGGGCTGAGTGGTGAAGCGAAGTTACAATCAATTGTGTAGAAAAAGTTGTTACGTCAAAAACTCGTCTCATTTCCTTCTTTTCTAGGTCAAACAACGCGTGTACTCAAAACGCAAGGCTCGAAGATTGCTTATGTGTTCTTTGTTTTATTTGGAGTACCTCTGGCATTATTTACATTCCGTGCAACAGGTCAACGACTCAACATTTTCATTTACGCCATCATACGCTTTTTCAACGTCAAGCTATTCCGACGCCAACTTACTCCTCATGTACACCTAAAAGCCCTTATCTTCAACGTCTTCCTGTTTTTGGTGGTGTTGTTTTCGAGCTCCGCCATTTATGCTTTTACCCAAGAATGGTCCTTAGTGGAAGGTCTTTACTTTTCGGTAAATGTGATCTTCACAGTAGGCAATTTTGAAAGTCAAATAATCAACAAAGCGTTGCCTACCAACTCCGAACAGGATAAATCCCTGAGAGTTCTGCTCAATCTCTTCACGTTCGTTGCTTTTACTGTCATGAGCAGTTTAACATGGAGTGCACATCACTTTACTCGGCACATGAGGTTCCAAGCCCAAAATAGACACCTGGCAAGAAATGGAGATTTGCGTGGACAATGCCCATGGGTGGAAGTTACAAGAAGTCACACTGCATCACCAAATGGACGACCTGCGAACAGAGAACGTGAACCTGACCGCATTTGACAGAACATTGACACGAGTTTGATGATTTTCTCGTATTTGGTCTGAACAAACAGAATAAATTGAATGATCTTGATTGATACTGCTGATGATAAGTTGCAAGGTTAAAAAGACTTAAAATGTGTTTGAAAAACATTTTCAATTATTCTTCTTGCCTTGTAAATGTGTAATGTATTTGCTGTAAAATAGATCTAGATTCATGAACTGGTCTTCCGTCGTTGTTTGGTCTAACTGTTTTAATCTAGCCTAGCCTGTGTCCAGTTTCAGATCCTGGCCATCTTACTTCAGTCCCAGATCAAATATGAACATCGACTTTGCTAGAGTGGCGAGCGAAGAAAGCAATATTGACATTTTACAACATGCGGCCGTGATCCTTATAAAATGGGATCCAATTCTTTGTTAGAATATTACGTTGTACTTAGGAAACTCGTTGTTTTCTGAAAACGAAAACCTAGGTTTACAAAATAAATCTGGATCTTACGTAGCTGTCAAAATGAAGATTATATCGATTCCGAAAATGGTGGATGCTTAGTGATATCCTTGCAGACGACTTGGCTCGCTGAACCTCAAGATGCTTCCGATGAGGTCAACGCCATCCTAATGTTGCTTGCAAGACCTCACTGCTGAAACTAGAAATTATGCACTGACCTTGTAAGGTTATAGAGCAGGAACCTTGACTGACCAAGAACATATAATTTTTGAAGTGCTTGATTCTTTATTTATTTATACTTTATTTATTCTTTTCTGCATGGAAAGGGCCTACACATGGGTTAGAAATTATTTCCATTCCAAAAATGTATGGGAGGAGAAGGATGTCGTATAGGATTAGAATTCTTTCATTTTTTCGATATGCATATACGAAATGATGAATTGAGCCTACTAATTGAAGCAGTAGATGCACAAACTAGAGGAAGGCTGGGCGTGTTCACAAGTCACGATAGATAACAGACTATGAAAAGGTACAACAGACAAAATCTCAAAACAAGGAGGCGTGGTCATAAAGGGACGTCTCTCCCTAAAAGGACCATCCATCAAAGAGACGGTGAAGTCAAAAAGACAGTTAGGTAATACCAATAGCTTTGTCATGGGAATACGCTGAATTCTGAGTGTGTCATATCTTGTCCGGGATCGTGTTTTTTTTTAAAAGATGCGCAAGGTCCCGATTCCCCTACAATATCCGCCAATAACTATTAGAATCTTACTGCTGAATCACTGTGCAGTTTGAGGGTCATAGTCTTGGTCCGTAACTGAAAAGAGAATAAGTATAGAAAATTGTACGATACCATTTCAAAGCTTTTTTGTCAGTAATAGTATTGAAAATTGTACGATAACATTTCAAAGTTTTTTTGTCAGTTATAGCTAAGGAACCAAACATTACCAACCATAGGATATATACTTTGACATGTGAACAAGTTACACTTATTAAACACCGTATAACGTCTCAAATTTCTGCCCTACGTGGGAAGCATTTTGCTCTTTCTACTTAAGTTATTCCTTTCCCCGTAGCACCTGCTTACTGCGGTTCTTCTAATCTGTAATCTGCATGCATTACATGCTTTTTTTATAAGCATATTGATTTTCAGGATCAGGCTCGGATGAGCTTAACCCTCTATCTACTGGTGGAGCCCCCCCCCAGTTGTTTTTTTGCAGATATCTCCGGAACGAATAAGCGTTTTGAGCTGAAATTTCGTGACTTTTCCTGAAATTTAATATGTCCTTAGGGACACTCATTGGTTTTTCGAAATTTGGACATCTTCACCCTCAAATTTGGGTCCAATCGACAGGTGGTAAGACCATTTTGTGCCTTTCTTGAGTTAAATCACTACAAAACCCCATAAAACGGAGTGTCATGAGCCTGAAACCATCATGTAGCACCTTTTCCTAGTAAGTGCAATAGTTTTTGAGAGATTTTGAGATTCCCCAGAATTTTGGGCCAATTTTCAAAAATTGCTATTTTTGGCCGAAAATTACTACCCATGTGTCTTTAATCGATGACGTCATGAATAATTAATGACGTCAGCAATTTTCAACTGTACCACATTGTTCACCTATAAATTCTCTATGCTCATGCAAAGTTTCATGACCATACCTATAGTAGTTTAGAAATTATGGAGGGGGGCTCTCAGATCCCCCCCCCCAGAGTTGGGGAGCCCCTAAAAAGCCCAGTAGATATAGGGTAAGGTCCTGTGGAACAAAAGCTCGAAATATGCTTAGAATATGCTTATTATTCGAATGTAAACTTTCATGTTCTTGCAAGTCGTCTGTTTCTTGTTCATGTTACCATAACAAGCAAATAGATCTCTAACATGGGATGGAAGAAATGCACAAAATTCGTTATAAAGAGCCACAGTTGCGATAATAACGGTAAAGTCATGATGAAGTTTTCAAGTGAAATACTTCATTACTTGAGGCTGAGAAACATGCTTACCATATGCTTAACTTTTGACTAAAGCCGAGCCTAAATATTATAAAAAAAATGTATTCGATATTGCTCATGGCTTCATTTTGTCCTCTCGTTATGATGGCATGTTCTTCCTGCTTGGTTACATTAGTTTCACGCAGGACGTTATGATATTTTACTAAGTTATACAATGTCTACCCAATGTGACCAGCTCGGTTTTGTTTCGGTAATTCCTTGCAGAGTGTAAAGTACAATATCTGCAAAAACAGGACATATTAATGACTAAAACTGACACACGGAGTTGTATCATGTATCGTGTAAGCTGTAAAGTCAGAACCATTTGGTGAATCTAAAATAAATGCTTATAAAATTGTGCGGAGACAGCAAATACAGTACAGATGCGACAAAACGTCTTGCTTGATTATTGGATTGCTAGTAGGGGTTTTATCATAGTTTTTTTATCATTATCGGAAAGAACTTTTATTTTCGGTCTCAGTGTCAATCAATGAAATCGTATCAGATCGATAGCCACTTCTTCTTTTCCATCTATCTCTTGTCACATCTTCTCCTTGCACTTGTTTATGCTCAGTCACCGCATGTCACAAAGATTGGGGTAAAGTCACACATTTTTGCATTATTTAACATTGCAGGTTAGGAGTGAATTTGCTCCATTTATAAAACATAAGTAACGTGTGATGTCACTGTTGGTGAACTATCTTCTTACTAGAAGATAGACCCATAATTCATGAACTTTGTTAGTGTGTTCTTTTCGTGAGATAGAATGAAACACAGGCTGAGGAAAACACGGCAATCTGAAAATGGCGTTAGAAATCGATATTTCACATATCTGTCGACTGCGTAAAAAGAAATGGTGGAATCCTTTGCTGGCTACTTTGAAGTTTATTTTGCACTTTCTCGTGGTTAGCTTCATGCTCTTTCTAGGAGCAGTGGTGTTTGCAATAACAGAAGATCCTGACGAGGATGACAACATTTCTTCTTCAGCCAACATGAGTCATGCAGGTGCAGACGAAAGCATAGAGAAATTCAGGAAATCGTTTTATGAGCATATGATTAGTCAGTACGGTTTGAATATGACAGAAGCGACGTGGCAGAAGTTTTTGGAAGAAGTTCGTCATCATCAAGAGGAGGAATTAGTACGAGAGGAGAGAGCTCTTCTTAGAGAGCAGAGGAAAAACAGAATGTTCATTTATTCGAAGTGGTTCCACTTCAGTCACGTCGTTGTGACTACTATTGGTAAGGCTAGTAAATCAGATATAAAGTTTAATCATATCAGCGGATAATTCATATCATAAGAAAGATGGGCTGGGTGTCAAAATGCCGTAAAACATATCCGACAGAGCAAGATTTTGTCGAGGACTTCTGCCAATGTCTTCAAAATCATATATTAACCATCCACACCGGGGTCATTTTGGCGGTGGTGGTCCCGGAAAGGGGGGGCATTATGGCCTCCCTCGTACTTGGCAGGTATAAGCTACGTCATCATACAAATAATTTGGCGTAATTATTTCGTCGCTGACGTCATCAAATGACATCACGTGCTTGAAAAATACCAAAAGATGTTGACTTTCGAAGATTGCAAGAAAAATACATTCTAGCTCGAAATAATGGAGTTTTCTATCATTTACTCCATCAATATAATGGTATACTTTTCAAAAGATTTGTTTTTTGCATTATTTTCAGCCGTTTTCCTCCCTTGGCATGTCAAATTTAGCCTACCGCACTATGACAACGACGTCATCACACTTAGCGGGTTTCAACCGCCAAATGTTTTTTTGCAGAAATATACTCCTGAATTAATTCTTCGAAAAGTCTCGCTACAGTCGTCAAAAAAATATTCAAAAAAATTGGATAGGGGGGAGGATAGGCATAATCCCCCCCCCCCGGTGTGGATAGGGCTAATATGATTATTAAAAAATATTAAAAGATCGTATTGCACAATGGGAACATCGGTGGAGCTATGTACAACATATTAGAAATGGCGAGGCAGAAAATTAAGAATGTTTATCTTTCAAACCAGAAAAATAGGCCAATTGGCCCTCAAAACTAAGCACAGCACAGATTCAGTAGTTGGCGAAGTGGTCTGTTTACATAATAGTAATGAAGTGACAGGCTCTCAGTGTGATAAATAGAAATTTTCAAAATGGGAGAAGTCACAAAAGTTTAGCTAACATTAACCCCACCATATATTTGTCACACATGGCCAAAATATATGGAGCACAAGTTTGACTTGGCAAACTTAGCTAGTCCATCATCAGGAACGAATGGAAAATATCGTACAGTACTATCTCCACTTAACAGACACTCTATAACTGGCAGACAGCTCCAATTAAAGGACACAATTTTCTTTTCCCAGGTGGAATTCGGATCAAACTCTCATAAAAATGTTACTAATTGGGGGACAAGTAATAACCTGACACCTGAATTAGGGGACATAATCGTTTGCACGAAATGGCACATTTAACCAGTTTCTCTCCCCGATTAGAGAAAGACAAAGAAATGATAAATACCTTAAGGGAAGAAATTTTCGCGGGAAGAAAATTTCGCGGATTTCGCGGTTTTGGGGGGAAATCCGCGAACTTAAATTCCCTTTTTGACATCCAAAAATGCTCAACCGCGAAAATTAATTCCCGCGAAATTTATCCACCATTGAACCGCGAAAATATATTCCACAAAAAATATAGCAAAATTCCAGAAATCTTCAAAATAATACATTCTTTGTCAATTACCTTTAAACTAAGATTGAATATCTATTACAGTGACGAGTACATTATGCTAAAATGTTATGTTGATGGGGAAATAACTTTCCAAAAAGTGTTCAGCCGCGAAAATTAATCGCCGCGATATGCTTTATTTAGTATGGACCGCGAAAATTAATTCCCGCGAAATGTCCGAAAAATTTGACCGCGAAAATTAATTCCCGCGACAATTTCTTCCCTTAAGGTAACAAAAACTCATAAGATATTAAATCGTTTATTCATTTCAAACATTTAGCAGTGTGAGAGTTCATTCTTCCCAGCAGTAACTTTGTAGTAGCAAAAAAAAAAAAGACTGACACCCTCTTCACTCCTCTACCCTTGCGTACGTTCATACATGTTTTTTTTATAAGCATATTGATTTTCAGGATCAGGCTCGGATATGCTTAAATTCCTGTGAAATCAAAGCTCAAAATATGCTTAGTATATGCTTATTGTTCGAATCCAAACTTTCATGTTCTTGCAAGTCGTCTGTTTCTTGTTTATATTACCATAAAAACAAATCTACCTCCGTCATGGGATGGAAGAAAAGCACAAAATTCGCAATAAAGAGCCACTTTTGCGACAATAAGGATACAGGAATGAAGTTTTTAAGTGACATACTTCATTACCTTAGACTGAGAAACATGCTTACCATATGCTTAAAATTTGGCTAAAGCCGAGCCTAAATATGCTTACAAGCGTTATGCTTATTTAAAAAAAAAACACATGTATACTCCATGAACAAAACTTTCGAAAACTACACAATACGCAGAACGTTCCAATTAGCGGATAAATTTCTTTTCTACTATTGTATGTAAAAAGGTATGAAGCGCTCAACCTCCCAAGGAATAGCCCATTAAGTAAATGGTGGGCCGTAACAAGCAGGGAGGGGGGTGGGGGTGGGGTGTGTGCAGGGCCTATCCTGCCAAATCCCCAGGGTGGAAGGACAGGGGAAGAGAAGGCTGAGGGGCCGGTCCCCCAAACTGTGAGCTATTAAGAAAAGATATATTGCGTTACACGTTCTCGTAGATTCACAAATCCCAGTTTTGCTGCAGTGTTGCAAAACAGCAACCAGAAAGTCTATTTTCAAACGCTCGGGAAACCATAATTAGAAAATTTTCCCAACTCTCCAATACGCCGATACCCACAATACACGGATCTGCACATCTTTGCGCAGGAACCATAAGTCATGCCCCAACACGATGAAATAAACACCTGCTATCAGGCGACTGCCCTACTGACCGGAGGTGATAACATGAGAGGTGAGAAATTTGTTACGCTAAGTTTGAAGCAAGAGGAAGAATTCAAGAGTTTTCCATAGAGCCATATGTATGCTGCAACATGTCGGTATCACCACATGAAGTACCAACAAATTCTAAGAGCACTTAGCAGCATAGTCACATAAAACTTCGCTTCGGTTCTTATGACTTCGATAGCAGACGTAAAGACTGTTGGGCCGGATCACTGCCTCTTTTTCATGCGCGCCCTTGCTCAGCCAGTTCATTTGCAGAACACAGCCTAGTTTA
>JAOBRC010504675.1:0-11540 GCA_027575255.1 Scolionema suvaense | reverse complement strand
TTAAGTTATAGTATAAATTGCAATGGTTCAGGATTTGATGGTGTTTTGCGTGTGTTGTGTTGTATGCATTGATGTATTATGTGAACTTCAATGTTATTGATTTTGTTTCCCAAAAGGGGATTTGTTTTCAGGTAGATCAAATACACCTTTTTGCAATAGAAATTGTATATAAAAAAAATTGTTACTGGTCACAAGTCATCATTGATGCACCGTAATATACTGTTGAAGTGGCAATCGATACACAGCAGAAGTGGCATAGCTGCGACTCTTCTGCAGAGGGAGTACCTTAAGGGGATAAATTTTTGCGTGGATTTATTTTTGCGAGTCCAATTTTGGGAGCGTTTTGCGTGGATTTATTTTTGTGAAGCAGAGATTTGCAAAGGAAATGCGTGAAAGAAATTTAGCGAATTCAGATCAACGGAAGAAACTGAGGCAGCTATGACATGCACACTGAGAGAAAGAACGAACCAGAGCAACTTGTTATGGATTAGCGATTGAAAATTAGGTGTTTTTACTTTGATCAGGTTTTGGACATCATTTTGATAAATTTGCGTGGATTTAATTTTGCGAATTTGGCAAAAATTCGCAAAACTCACAAAAATTAGTCCACACAAAAAAATCCCCTGAAGGTAGCCTGTTACAGTAGCACCCTGTTTGCATAACCTTTCAGTGGATGTGTACAATTTCAATGGAAGGAAGTTGTTGTAACAGATCCACAAATATTGATAACTGTGCAGGCCTTCAAATAATTTTTTTGGCAACGCCGGTCATATGACCGGCAGTACCACTTATTCTGCCGGTCATAAAGTTTTCCAGTAGGTCACTCCTCGGAATAAGGTATTTCATTACAACGTAATCACATATACAAAGGAATCCGAACTGCTTTCTCTGTGCTAACTTACTTATTACTTAACTTAAAAATGAACAGACCTTATATAAGATGCTAGAAATGAAAAACACTGTCAATGACATTGTAGCCCACCTTATGCAGTTTGACCCAGTCACTTTCCCAGGTTAAAAACAAAGAATTAGGCAAAAGTTGACTTCAGAATTTTCTCGGTCATTATGACCGACAGAAGGTAGTCTATCGTTGGTCATTGGCCTAAGTTTATCGGTCATTGACCGATGACCGACGGCTGTTTGAAGTATTGACTGTGGAAGGTTGAATTACATGGTTTTCACAAACTTGTTTGAATTTTATGTCATACTCTGAAGGTCAGACCTGCAAATTAAGGACTGCAAACATGCTAACTACATGATTTACATCAATTCGTATGTTTTGGCTCAATCAGCATAAATTTTTTAGAACTTTGAATTTTGCATAATTTGAACCCAATTTCCTGACATTTTTAGTCATGATGATATCAGTGCTAATTATGCAATAATTATGCTGAAAATTTTGTATATTTTAAAACTTAAATAGTTCTTCTATTGCCTACAAACCATTGGATGTAGGTATTGTCATTCCTAAGGTAAGTAGGTGGGTCTTTCTTGTCTTCCCCAACTGCAACAAGGATGTCCGAAGACCCCATGGTAGGGTTAAATGTCAACCATTCTTGTATTTGATTTGAAAAGTTACGAGTTAAACAAGATTAATGAGCATGGCACAAAAAACGTTAATAACAGTCTGTGTCTACGCAATTATAGTAGAGATAGTAAATCTGTACAGGGTCTCAGATAAGAGTCGTCAAATCTCATCAAAATCAGTTGTTCGAGAAATTGAAATGGCATCACATGTTGATCGTCTGAGTGTCACTTGTACACTCGTTGACAATCATCACCAATAAATTGCACACTCGTTGACAATCATCTCCTATACATTGTACACTCATTGACAATCGTTACCAATGAATTGTACACTTGTTGACAATCATGACCAATAAATTGTACACTCGTTGACAATCACCAATAAATTGCACACTCGTTGACAATCATCACCAATAAATTGTACACTCGTTGACAATACACGTTTTAATAAATTACGGCTACATACAGTGTTTGCCTCGTTTTGATTCTAGATGACGTAATGCAATGACTGGATTTACAATGGAATATGTTTAACCATAGAAATAATCCTGCTAATCACCTCTTACTACTCATAGAAGTGCTGCCACTAATTTCATTTAAATGTGCCGCGTGGGCTGCATTTTACGATCTTTCATGGGAATGAGGCTAACACTGTATGCAGCTTTAATTTCTTAAAAGGTCTATCATCACCAATAAACTGTATACTCGTTGACAATCATCACCAATAAACTGTATACTCGTTGACAATCATCACCAATAAATTGTACACTCGTTGACAATCATCACCAATAGATTGTACACTCATTGACAATCATTACCAATAGATTATGCACTTATTTACAATTATCGCCAATAAATTGTACACTCGTTGACAATCATGACCAATAAATTGTACACTCGTTGACAATCATGACCAATCAATTGTACACTCGTTGACAATCATCATCAATAGATTGTACACTCATTGACAATCACCACCAATAGATTGTACACTCATTGACAATCATTACCAATAAATTGTACGTTCTTTGACAATCATCACCAATAGATTGTACACTCATTGACAATCGTTACCAATGAATTGCACACTTCTTGACAATCATCACTAACAAATTGCACACTTGTTGACAATCGTCACTAACAAATTGCATACTCGTTGACAATCATCACCAATAAACTGTATACTCGTTGACAATCATCACCAATAAACTGTATACTCGTTGACAATCATCACCAATAGATTGTTCACTCAGTGACAATCACCACCAATAAATTGTACACTCTTTGACAATCATCACCAATAGATTGTATACTCGTTGACAATCATCACCAATAAACTGTGTACTCGTTGACAATCATTACCAATAAATTGTACACCTGTTGACAATCATTACCAATAAATTGCAATGATATCCCACAGGCAGTCCAACTTGACAGCATCAGGCTATATATGTATTTTATGATTTGCTTCATTCGATCTGTTGCATTCAACTTTCTCCATTACTTGGAATCTTTTGCTGCTATTTGCATGGAAGGATGTGACTGTAGCAGAAATGGGAGCATGAATACAACATTCGACTGACGTTCGTGCGGCATCTTTCCTGTGATCTTCTCCGCAGACTGGTCAGCGGCATTGAGTGCAGATTTGACAATTTGTGCTTGTTTTAGTTATGATTGTCTCGAAAGGCCGCTGCCAGCTATATTTACCCAGGAACCATTACAGGGTTAAGACCCAGAAGCTCCAGTTTAGAGAGGTGAAAATGGTGGTCCCCGGTAGGCTCTTTTTTTTTAACTTGCACAGGAGTATGATGTCCAGCGGTAATGAATGAAAATGTTATTTATATGAGGCATGTGGCTCATGTTTCCGTTGGGTTTTTCTGTCTTCCACTCCGAGTTTTAGGTATCTGTGTTTTTTTCTTAGTACAATGAGTGATGGTGTTGCATTGCATACAAAGCAATCTATGTTGGTTGTTGATTTTGAGTTATTAATAGTGTTATTTGATTTTCTTATGCACATCGCTTCGCTGGTATTCATTTAATGTATGTTTTTTTTTATTTTGTTTGTTCCCTTACACGTTCATTGCTCAACGTCCCTAGAGTGGTTTTATTCAAGGCTTGTATTATAAATTTTTGCAAGTAACCGTGAGAGTGGAGAATGTGCTTATGAAATTAGTTACGAATTAATATTTGTAATAGCCTTTTGATAGTGAGATGTCGACTCAGCATCAGGCAGATGTTTGCAATCAATTCTCGTTTTGTAAAAGCTTAATGTCGATTTCATAATCATTCTTGTTATTCTTGCTTGGAAGCCACACAACTTATGGCAGTAATAGAATAGTATGTGAAACTCCAGCTCTTTCTTCACTTTCAGTTACTTTCAGCCATTTGCTGTCAAAAGATGAACCTGGTTTGTGGGTTGCAAAGTTTGAGATGTGAATTCTGCAAGCAACAATATTGCGCTGTTTCTGATGCAGAGTTTTTCAGAATTTCTCTCTTCGATCAATTCTTTGCTTGGGATAGTAGCACAAGCTGCTTGAGATGACTAATTTTCAGAAACACAAGAGTGTTGTCACACGTTTTTCTAATAATTTCCTTGTTCTGGATTTATTCATAAAATAAAGCCTATGCTGTCTGAGATGGTAACTGGTTTCACTTAGGGTATGCTCTTGAACTTTGAGCATCGCCAATATAATTTGCCTGTATTTTTTTTCTGTTGGTACTGACTTCAAGGGCCTATGGCTTAGTCGGAGGGTGTATAAGAAAAATGTATAGGCTGGAACTATCTATAGCTAAATTTTCATAGTGTGTTCGGTGGTGAAAGTTAGAATTAATGTTAGATTGGGAATATTAATAGTTAATGAATAGTACATTTACATTAAGTCATTAATAGAAGTGGTTCTGGATAGAGATTTATCATAATTATGCATAATTATGCTGGTTACTCTTGCCAGTATTGCTTAGGTTGTGTTCCTTGCCTCATCTCTGTGGATTTCTTGAAAGGATTTGCTTCAACTCATATAACAGATTTTCCTCAATTCCGCAATTTTCCAGCATTTTTGTTGGTATACCATTGTAAAGTGAAGATTTGTGTCCATACAATGTTTCTATTGCAGAGGTATTTTACTATGAGTTTGAGTTTGCCAAAGCATCTGGTATTGTTCTGTTTGAAATTTATGCCAGTGCGACAGCTGTTTTGATTCGGACGTCTTTTTCTGCATGTCTTCGCTTGCTTTTTTGCGTTCTTCACTTTAAGGCAGATCGTTAAGTCTAAAAATGCCTGCGTACGATCTGTGTAAATTGTCTTGCAGATCTTCCTTGTTATTTTCAAATAATTTTACAAAGTCATACTATCATTGATTGATAGCATGTCATTGGACTTGAGATTCTCACATTTTTTTGCTTTTTCCCTTTTTTTCTGGTCTTTCTTTTTTTCTGTATTCGTATTTTCTTTGCTCTACTGTGTTGTAGTTATATTCTATTTGGCTATGAAGGACTGAACTTCTATATTTTATAAATATTAAGGATGAAAGATATTCAAGGTGACAGGGAAAATTCTTGTTATTCTTATCTTGAGAATAAATAGCACATGCTATTGAGCTATTTACTAGTGCTATGTTACTAGAATAAAATCCCATGCCTTGGAAGGAGGTACTTGCAGTATGCCCACTGATATAGAAATGTCAGGAAAAAAGGGAAATTGTATGTCCAAAGCTTGGAAGATGGTAAACAAATTCTGTGTTAGTCAAAATTTGTTGTTAAGTGTACTTTCACTTGGTCAAGTCTTTGCACCTGTTCATTATTGTAATGCCGACATCTAATCCAGTAGAACATAAGGTTTGCTATTGACGGTTTCTTTCCTGGTATTTTGGCACTGGAGTTTCATGATATTGATACGGTTATGTTTTCTATGACTCAGTATCTCAGAGGACCTCCATTCGTTGATAGTATTGTTCTGAATTGATGATTCGAGAATGGTTTCCACATAAACCTGTTGGTAAGTTTATTGATACATATTTGATGTGGATTCTATCATGGGCTCGCTTGTGGCAAGTCAGTATCCTTTTACGCATCTCCAAGTGTTGCAATACTGGTATTCTCTACTTTGTTGTTGTTGCGCGGCATAGCCTTGTGGGGTATTTTTCCTCTCGATCTTTGGGATTGGCATACGCTGTCCGACTTTGAAATACATGTAGATGTATAACTCATGTTTACCATACCTGCATGGTGTAGTTCTTCTTTGGGTTTTATTTGTTTGCCGTATAGTAATATATGAGTGTGTTGTATAAGTGGCTGCCATACCGTGCTTTTTTGTCAGAAGGCTCTGTTTTCACCAAAGGATTTGGTGAAATTGAGTGAATAATAATGATAGGGTCAACGTGAATAGATTCGTGTCCCTTGTGAACTAGTTTCTCATAAATACCTGTTACTCTTTTACCTTTATCTATGGACAAGTTGAATTATTGCAGAGATTTGGGAGGAGTCCATCAGAATTATTTTCTACAAGCAAACAGATTTATTACCCTAAGGTAATTAATTTCTGCAGAACTATTTTTGTGTAAGAGGGAACCAATCCGAAATATTTTGCAGAACTAATTTTTGCGAATCACATGCATTGATGGACTTGATTTTTGCTAATCCGATAGTTAGGACAGGTGTTAGTGAACATGCAAGGCCTGAAACAGTGTTCATGCATATTTGCTTGTCTTTCCTTCATCTAGGATCCTGCTGTTTTTCTGAACTTTGATTGCTTTTGCGGAACTAATTTTTGCGAAAAGTACCCAAATTCACGAAAATTAGTTCTGCGAAAATTAATTCCGCAAAATTTAATTACCTTAGGGTACTAGTTTAATGGTGATTTGTATCTATCTGCTCTAAATATTTGGAGATCTTCCTTTTCTCAGAGATCCCCAAAGTCAGAAAAATGGTGTGGCAGTTGTATAAGTCAAGAAGAAGAGGAAGCTTCATGAGAAAGTGGATATTCTGGACTAAAGCTATTTGAGGTAAGTCAAATGTAAGTAAGTGAAATAGCACTGTTGATATGTGTCATTTGTTCTTCATTGATGCTTGGCAGTTGCATGTTACTGTAAGTTTTCATTGTTCTAATGGGCTCGGCAAGTATAAAGTATTAGACCTATACCTGCACTTAATTCATGGCATATTACTTAGTGGGAACAATAGTCAGAGTGTACCCAAGTGCACAATGAACACTTCCCATCGCTCTGTCGCACAGCACTTAGTCAATCCAGCCTGACATTTGCAATTCAATTTCAGTAAAAAGGAACAGCATTCGCAGACTAAATTGCTCACCATGCAAGAGAAAACATGAATATCCGCACATAAAACCTTCTATTATTACATAATTATTCCAGCAAATTTCACATTTTCTTGAAAAAAAGTCTTATTCATTATTGCATTGTGGTGCATTTGTGTAGTAATCACTCTAAGGTATTGACAGTGTGTTTCTAATATGGCTTGACCAATGGAGGCCCTGGTTTTGCAGGTTCTCTAAGCTCTCATTGACCTGTGAACACAAAATAGTTGATAACATGATAATCAGAAGTGTTTCTTTGATTGCATTGTTATGTGGATTCCGCTTTCGTCTCGATGTCTTCGTTGGCATTGTTAGTTTCATGGAAAAATTATTTATTTTTGAATAAAAAAAAAAGAAAAGTTCATGTACAAGACTTATATCAATCCAAAGAATTCATAGACTGCATAATTTACAAATGCACATCATGTCCTCAATCGCATGATTGTGACCTGGCCCCAAGATGTCCCAAGGCAGATTGTTGTCGACGTAGCTTGGTCGACATCGCTCAATGAACTAGAACAAGAACAGAAAGAATAAAAAATTAAATCTTTGGCGTATGACAGAGTCCATATGAAGTTACGCTACCAGGGGTACATTCAGGAAGGTTTAGAGACCCTACACAGGTCTGTGTTCCCAAACTTTGAAGTGCAAGCTCACAATAGGGAACGATTTTATTCCCACAAATATTGTATTTTGGAACTTAATCTGCCCAGAGAATGCTATCATTGGTCTATGAGGCTTTTAAATAAGCTGCCTTGCAATTTAGCATTCTTTACACTGGGTAGTTTGTATTCTGTCTTATGTTTCTAACGTTTTAAACTTTATGTAGAAGGTCAGCTGGTCTCCCTAAATTATTGCTGGATTTGATCGTGACCACGCCTGCTCCTTGTCTCATGCTGCATTTTTCATGTTAGGATTACTTTTTGAAGAAATCTATCGCTTTGAAGGTGAGGTTCAGATACTATAGCTGTCAGATAAATTCTGTGTGGGAAAGGACCCCTTGTGGCAGACTTTGTAGTAGAAGGAAATTCTCAGGTTGGTTATTTTGAATATTCCCATTTTTGGTCATTTCCATAATTCGTGTACTCCATTGACAATGGGTTATTTAAAGACAGTTACTTGGGGTAGTACATTAATGACATTTCAAAGCGGCCAAAGAAATCTTCGCAAGGTTTTATTTTGGTGGTTATATTTTGTGGTCGAAGCCAAGCCAAGGATTTTGAAATGAATGTTTTTAGTAGAGGTGCATAACATAAAAATAAGTATGCTGTTTTGTGAAATTTTAACATTTTACGAATTTTTTGAGAATCCAAAGTTGTATGCTGCTTTCTAATAATGCTGTAATATGCTGTCTTATCACAACCAAAAGAAAGCATTTCTTTGCTGGAAGAGAAACTGCTGAGTTTAGCTTCATAAAAAGTGTGATGGAAATGTTTTGAAATGTTTAGAGTTCACTTACAACTCCTGGCTGACTGTTTTTTATTCTTCGTCTTCGTCATCATCGTCCGGTGACTCGTATTCATCTTCCTCGAATGTCCTCAGTACAAACGAACCATAGATGTAATCTTCCTCTTCCTAATTGAATGTACCGAAAGGGAAGAATTAATACTCATAGTATAATGCTGATGTATGAATATAGCATGCTCATTATTGCATTTTTAGAGAATACAATGGACTGACTGCTCAGGCCTGCCACGATCACGTTGTAGTAAAACTCAATCAACCAGTACCAACGAAAAATTAAGAGTAGTTGAACTTCCAGATTCTGGAAGAAAACAATGTAACTTTTCAAGGAAAGGTTGGTTACAGACCTCCTCTAGTAGACGTTCATCTGTCTCCCTCATTGTATCCATGCAGTCGAGTGCAACTCCTTTTCTTATTTTGGCGTATGAATCCTGCAAAGAGATAAAATGGAAAATTTATATTGAGCTGGAATTCAGCCTTACAAGTAGATGTAGGCACATCTGACACTATAATTTAGACTAGCTTATAACTTCTCATTTTTGATGTGTTCCTCCCACACACTCTCAAAATGTTCACCCACCTTTCTTGCGGGTACAGTAAACTCTCCAATTAGCGGAGACCATCGGCGATTGAGGTCAGTGTCAGCTAATTAGAAGTGTCCGCCTTCGAGAAAGTCTTGCGATGTGAGCGCTAATTTTGATAGTAGGCGCTACTAAGGTATGTTTAAGGAAAAACGCGAGTTAGAAGAGGGTACAAGGTTGTGATGACCCATGGAAGTGAAAGTGCCCAACACCTCTTGAGATGAAATTGATCAATACCACTGAATTCATCGGAAAGAGTTTGAATTTAGGAGGAGGTTATGGCCTTGAGGGGCCAGTGATCTAACATATTTATGGTCCAGACAAATTGTATATTGAGCGAAAAAGAAATTCGATTATGCAAAAAGTGACTTGGACTTCAAAAGCCTTCAATACATAATCAAAAAAATGTGACACGTGTCTCATTTTTAGTGTCTGTCTGAAAAAAGACACAATTTCTGTCGTTTCCTGCAAAAAAATCTGTCCACTAATAGCACATATACGAAATGAAAACTAAATGTTGTTTTTATCTTGCACTCGGTCACCTACTAAAATTTCGGTTTTGCTCGAGCCATCCCTTCAAGCTAATATATAGTATCTTACCAAAAGCCAGGTGCATGCTGTAGCGTCCTTTCTTGATGGGTCTGTCTTGTCTGGCTCTCCAGAGAGAGCTTCTGCTGCTGTAAGGCGTGACCTGAGTACAAGAACAAAGAGATGAAATCTGAATGAATCTGAATGGAGCCAACATATGCACAGTAGATTAGTGTCTGCAGCTGGTATGTGTAGAAAAGGAGTGATAAACAAGTTACATTTTCGATTCAAGTTTTGGTGACCTTTTATCTGCTGAGAACATATGCTGATAGTGACTAGCGAAAAGTAGCTTACGAATTTCCACATGGCCATGAAGTTCAAAAATTGCCATAAAGTGCACATTTTGGTCAGCTTCTTGAAGCTACAACGAAGCTTCTGATGCCTTCTCGCTTACCACGAGCTAGTTTCAGGGAACTTCCTTTTTTACTCTCCATCACTGTGTAAAAAAGAGGAACATATTTCTAGTCGGTAACCCAAGGAATTTAGACTTCATATACCTCTGGTTCTTGGAGCAGCAGTTTTACCTCTACATGGGGGATAGTTTTTGGCACATGCAACAGTATCCACAATTGAATCACATACATAGACAACATTTATTGGCTATAACCTTTACTAATTTGAAAAAGTCAATTAAACCTAGTAATCTATGCTAGCTTTCAGAAGGCGTTGTGCATTTTCAGGAAAGCATTGTGCATTTAGGAGAACTTCCTGGATTCGTGCAGGTCAGAGAATGAAAGTGAGGCAAAATCCTATTCTGATGCTTTATAGCAAAAAAAAATCTATACGTTGTTATGACTTGAGCTGTTGTCAAAAGAAATAGTGTGAAAATCCCATGAGCTATTGCTCTGGCAATTCTCTAATTTTGGAGCACTTGGTTTTTGGCATATTCCATTTGCTCCTTTTTGTATTTTCAAAATATTTTTTTAAATGAGATCCACTAAGATAGAAATTATCCAGTAAGTTGTTGAAGTTTCTGAATTCAATGTTGCTGATAGCTATCCCGCGTCTCTAGTCTGTTGCTTGAATCGCCGTGCGATGTTCTGAACGTATGAAACGACTTATCTAGTCTACTGATAGCACGACAAGCACATCTCAATTACAGAATCAACCGTGACTTACTCGGGGGCGCGCACTAAACAGCTGGTGATGAATTTCTTGGCTTCGGGTGAAATATCAGCAAATGATGAGGGGTCAAATTTCCACTTGGCTTTTTGTACGCTAGCAACGACCTTGTCTTCATCTTCGTAGTAGAAAGGAGAGATACCACTCAATCTAGAAAAGGTGGAACATGTTTATGATAAGTCAGATAAACTTCTTTTTCTGCGAAGTTTTATTTTCCAGTGGAAGCGTTGGGTGTTCTTGGAATTAAAAATAGAATGAAACAATTTCGACAACTCACTTCCTCATATTTTTGTGAAATTGGGAACCGGAACAAGTAGCTATATAATCTCAAACTTTTTTCTTTCTTTTTTTTCTTACTGCCTACCTTTTTTACTGTCTGCTGGATTTTATGGAGTAATTCTTTTCCCTTTCTGTGCCTCTGATATAATCAATAATCTTACCAAACACTGCCTATTTCATATGTCAGGAAAACAGAGAGAGACTGCCTTTATCTTCAACCTGGCACTAGATCCTGCCATTCCGCTCCACTGACGTTCTTAAGTGTGTAGAGGAAACATGTGAGCTACCCTCTATCCAAATAAAAGAGGATATGGTCCTACTTTAATGAAGTTGGACCGTCTAAACAAGAAGGTTACGCTTGTGTAGTACTAGTGATAAACCTGTTTGCTGCATTTTTTTTTTTTGTCGCAATCTACTAGAAAGTTGGGAATCTCAGGCAATCACATATTAGTGTAGCGCACTGAAAGAATTTGTTATAAACCTTGATAAAGAGGAAAAGTCGATTATCATACTTACAAAATGTAAGTGAGAACACCGATAGACCACATGTCTGATCCACCAGATACAGGGTCGAATTGCAGCATTTCCGGCGCGCAGAACTCAGTGTCACCAATGACATCCACAACAGCTCCAACTTTCTTGTTCGGGATGTAGCGAGCACTGTTGTA
>JAOBRC010504564.1:0-11543 GCA_027575255.1 Scolionema suvaense | reverse complement strand
ACCCCTTCAAAAACTATCTCCAAAAAGGGCCAAATCTGGTGAAAACCAGCTTGTAGGCTTGGCACGGGAAGGGTTAAATCTGCTTCATAGTTTTGGGACAATGTAGCAATTTGCTTTGCAAACTGCGAACTCGGAGCGAATAATTTGTACCCTGTAAAGTTCAAGCTTTTGGGCTCGCATGATCCAAAGACATAGGCAAGTAAAGTTAATGACCATGCAACAAGTTTCCTGCACCATGCTATACTCTGCTTGGCTGCTACCACAGATCACTCATGATGTCAAAAGCAGAGAATAATAGAAATTATGTCCAAACTGTGCATTCAATGCGACTTTTGATTGCCTTTCATCAGCTAGGTATTGTTGATGCGCAGTCACTATATATACCATTTTTGCTGTTGATAAGCATGCCATTCATGTGTGGCGTCTGATTGGTTGCAGGCAGATGTTCTTGGCTTCTGATTGGTAGAAATTAGTTATAATTATAATGCATGAGACTCATTTGCCAGGGATGAGGAAGCTGTAAAAGTTTTTTCGTGAAAAGTATGGTCACTTTGATTCATATTTCTGCCACGTCTGAATAATTACTAGCTCGCATGCTGGCATTTGTCTTTTGAGAAACAATTGCTCCACATTCAGCAAAAAATTTAAGCGTGTCCTGCCTTCTGCAAGCATTATTGGCAGCATAATCAATTTACAGCTTTGCAGTGTTCAAGTAGTCTTAAGAAAAAACTTTGTGTAAGAATTATTGGCCTGAGGCAGAGAACGATAGGTGACTCATGCAACAGGACCAATTTCAAAAGAAAATGCTAAAAATGTAATTAACTAAACATTAACATCACGTGATTCCATTTCTAAAGAGAGTCAAAGTTGTGAAATCCACTTGTTCATTAAGATAAGGTCTATACATAGCAATAAAGGATGCCTCTAAGTATATACTTTCTTTTCTTATAGGACATTGGTACAGGGCAAATGATAGAACAAGTGAAGTCATAACTGTTGTTCTGCATCTTATGTTTAACTGGTTCTGAATTTTCAGTAGCATTATTATGCTCAGCCCAACGAACACAAGCATTTCTTTCAGTGACGATGACAGATATTGTCGAAAAGCTTTGTGCTGAATTATATTTTGACTTCTCTTGTCTTGTGGATATGTGAGTATGGCGAATTTATATTTTATTCACTAAGCTTTTTTTGTGAAATAAAAACTATATGTCATGTTTTAGTGAGCTCTATCATCTGTCAAAATATCATTCAAAAAGGGCACTTTTTGCCAAGATTTAAGAAGGGCAGCGTCCGATATTCGGGCCCTTTTTTGTTCCAGAACAGGGCATGAAATCTCAAACTTTCTTTAGGAACTATCTATGACAGTATATATAACAACTACCAACAGGCTTAATTAAAGCAATACACCGGTCTAAAATGATATTCTCCCTGCTGATAGATCTCGCAAAATCATTAACACTGGTTTTTATTTGAGTAAAAAAGCTTAAGTGGTTCTTCTTCAATGTTGCTTCAAAGTTCGATCTTTATCACTGTTCCTGTGCTTCTCAATTCAGCTCATCAATGACGTCATCTAAGACCGTTTCTAATAAGGTTAATGGCTTTCCTTAGCAACTCAACAGGTCAAGGTTTTATATAAACCTCAAAAGCAACGTATTGCACTTCTATTTCAGATAAAACAACAGTGAGATTTACTAATGATTGCAATTAAGGGCAATTTGACAAGTAAGATGAGATCATTGCACTTGGTCTGACCATGCGTCATGCATAATTAGCGTTCAGAACAAAAATGGTAGCAAGTCAAAATTCTCCTCGACTTTGAAGACAGATATCTCTGGAACTAAAACAGCTTTTTTCATGAAATAAAAAGCTTCGATCAAGTTTTTGAAGGCTCTATTGTCATGCCAAAAATGATTTTAGACCGGTATATTGCTTTAACGAAATTATGGTCACTAGCTACATATATATACAGGGTTGCCACAGAAAATTGAAAACAAAATTCCCTGACTTTTCCCTGACCAATCAACAAAATTCCCTGACAATATGAATGTCCTTTGAGGCTTCCAGGAACAGGTTGGGAAACTGTACCATTTTATGAGTGTCAGCAAAGAATAAAATAAGCTGCAGCAGGGTTGGTACTGCAATGAAATGTAAATGTTCACTGACGTGCTTAAAACTTGTCTATGTTTCCTCTGATTTCTGAGTTGCGAAACACTTATTCCGCACCTGACTTTCTCTGAAAATGAACCTATTTCATCTGGCCACTAAAACTCATAACTGTGCTGTTTAACATCCGTCAAGACAAAACAAAAAACTCTACCGGCCATAGCATTCGAGAACATTTTTTATATTTTCGCTGGGAAGGATCCTCAACAAACAATTTTTTTCTAATACAGATTCACGAAATCAGAACAAGATATTTAGGAATTAAATTGTAACATGAAGTGAAACAAGAATCAATAATAACATGAAGATCAGTAAGAACCACAATTATAACATAAAGTGTTAACAAGATTCAATTACAACATGATGTGCAAAAAGAATTAATTACGACATAAAGAGCAACACGAATTAACTGTAACATGAAGTGCAGCAAGATGCAGCTGACTTGATAAATAGCACTGTGAACATTCAATCCTCAAGTGTGACTCAACTAAGAAACTCTTTCTTGAAATGTTTCCATTCTCATGGCTATATTCGTCATAACACTAAACAAACATGCACAATCCAATAAACAATGAAACGCAATGCAAAATAATGACTGAAAGAACATAAACAATGCTCAAGTCAACCGGTAGGGCTATTAAAAAATCAATAAAAGAAATACCAACAGTGAACCTATGCAAGAGCAGCCACTAGTCATATCATTTTCTAAAACAGTTTGTATCTGAGCAATTTAAAAATAAAACATTCCGGTTACAATACTTTTTGACACAAACAATATCATCAGAATCTCTTCCAAACAGTTAAAGGCATCACAACTCGACAGACCGTTTCTGCAAAGTAAACTTCAGTTTCACATCCCCTTACAACACACTTTTGAGGTACCAAAACAAACTCACAAACGATTCAAGGATTAAAAGTACCACTAGCCACCATACTATTAAAACAATGACATGTCAATTTAAAAAAATATGTCAATTTTACCAACAAATCTTGAGAAGAACACAATGTCATTCAAAAATTTTATGATCGGAACACATTGAATATCAACAAAGAATGTTAAAAAATGCTAAGAAACAAGCCACATGTTTTGAGAATGCAGCCAGTGATCAAGATAGGAACAAGACACCTAAGTGTATTGAATGACAATACGAGAAGTAATATTTAACACAGGAGTAAAACACTCCAAAGAGGACCGTTATTTCACTGACCTCCTTTCCTTTACAGGGATCGCTCAGCCGATGAATAGACGCACAGAGCACCTACAAAAACCCACATGAAATACTATTTGCACCAAGATATTACGATGTGCAGATGGTTATCCAAAACGATAAGCCAAGCTGCCTGCAGCAATAATTGACGAACCATAAAATGATTCCAGGGAAATTTGACATTGACTATTAATTAAACCTGTGCTCCAGGACTTGCGACCTGGACGTAGCTTTCAACATATTTTATGGCGACAACACTCAGCTTACACAGGTGAAATCCCAACAGTAGAAACTTGGTACTACCACGCAATGACTGAATAGCGTTAGCCAATATCTGGGGATACAAAGTGAACAAGAGGCCGCCCGCAGCCCGGCAAGCACCCAGGCAATTAATGAAAAATTATTCAGTAATATAAACGAAAATGTAAATACGACAACGGAACTATGATAGTACATACGCGAGTTATGTATCATGATTGTGTAAACCAGTACTTTACATCACATATACAACAAACCTCAAGTGACATTTTACAGGACTAAAATGAGACAGTGTTATAAATTTTCGCAAATAAAAAAAATGAAGTCATGCTCAAAACTTTTTCCCTGACTTTTCCCTGACTTGGGTCATTTTTACACATTTTTCCCTGACTTTTCCAGGTTTTCCCTGACTTTTGCTAAAAACATCTTTTCTTCCAGGTTTTTCAGGTCTTGTGGCAACCCTGTATATACCTACTGTAGCTAGCTACATACTACCGATAAGGGAAGAAATTTGCGTAGATTTCGTGGCTTTTGGGTAAAGCCGCGAAATTAAATTCCTTTTTTTTCCTCCAAAAATGCGTGATTGCGAAAATTAATTCCCAAGAAATTTATAAATTCACTATCAAACCGCGCCAACATATTCCACAAAAACTATAGTAAAACTCTGCAGGCCTATGCAGTCTACCTTCAAACTAATGCTCTTGGCTAGCTACAAAGCTACAATTAGGACTCAGAAGTTGTCAATATTGTTTATAACTTTCTAAATCTTGTAATTTCCTTTCAGATCTTGTAGTATGGTGAGATCAAATATCCCCATGCAGCTCATGTTTTCTGTTTTCTGTCATTTTTCAAGCCAACCTCAGATCAGCTGCTTCCATTCTGTGCATAGGGGATTACCTGAGACCAGATGTTGTTCTTCGCATAGAGGGGCTGGCTGCCCTAGTCTCTGCGCTCAGATAACAACCAGAACACAGCGAATAGGCAGCAGGCCGGCTACGCGAAGGCAGATCATCTGTTATCAGTTAAAATAGGGGACTGTCCATAAGGTACAGGTATCAAAAATTCAGATTGCACATCACCCAAAAAGACTTTCATTTAGCAAAAAAGCCTCCCCGCCCCCTTGAAGCTCCAGTTAGTATAGAGGAACGGAAACATAAGGTTTCAGGTCAGGGTTTATAGGGTGATAATCTTCATGATTTTTCTCACTCAGAAATTTGTTCTTTCTTGATCGATTCCCATTATAGCTACTGGCTTACTCATTTTTTCTTCATTCTAGCACTTGCTGAAGCACATATATCGTTTAGCTATCCTTTATCCTTTCACTGCGAAAGACGTTCATCCGAACATGACGAATAAACCAGAAACTTTATCAGAAGGTACCTAGGACCAAACTTATCTCTTGATTCCCGTTGACCCCAAATGCATTGTGGGTAACGTTGTCCCGTCGTTGAATGCGGGTTGCCCGCAGAAAATATTCTCTTTCTGAACGATGAAGGAAGAAGCCGAGCTGTAACGCTGTGGGGCGGTAAATTGACGATTTCTCTCTGTCAGAACTCCACGATTATGGCTGTAACTGATACACGTAAAGCTTCTAAGAAAGTTAGAGACTACGATGATATACTTATATCTCTCGAGAAC
The DNA here is from genome assembly GCA_027575255.1 of Scolionema suvaense. Taxonomy (NCBI): domain Eukaryota; kingdom Metazoa; phylum Cnidaria; class Hydrozoa; order Limnomedusae; family Olindiidae; genus Scolionema; species Scolionema suvaense. Next base: position 6,273 of record JAOBRC010504564.1, on the reverse strand, counting down.
TGCATTCTTCCGTCGGAGAAGATTGACGAAACCCCGAGTATGAAGGATGGCATTGATCGAGATACGGAAAACGAACTCCGTGTGTTTGGTTGCGAACTCATTCAAACGGCTGGAATATTGCTGAAGTTACCTCAGGTGAGTCTCTTTCATTTTATGTTATATCTATGACGGCAATATGGAAACAAGCCCATCTCTCCTCAGCCATTCCCGTCGATGTCCGCCCTGCTCTCTGCTCTAGATAGTACACCGTCTGTCTGACGTATTCCAACGTATTGTTTAGGTTGCGATGGCTACTGGACAAGTATTGTTACAACGGTTCTACTATTCCAAGTCAATGGTGAAGCATGATGTCGAGGTAAGCAATTACCTAGTTTCGTTTTCAGTCATAACTTGACCTCTCTGCTCTGCGTCTTGCTGGAATTATATCTATCTGCATCTTTCCATGTGAGCAGACGTCATAGCCTGCGCCCAGAACCAGATCCCTTCACTCTTTTCTCTTAACAGGTGCTCAAGGCTTGTAACCTTACAGCTAGGTGAGGGGCCATCTACAATTGGGTGCTAAATACACTCCCAACTCCCCAGTCTTCTCCATGAGTAATTTAGTGCCTGCGTGATCAATTGCGCTCGTGACAGAGGCAACACAGATTTTGCCTGCATGATAAATTTTCTTGCGATAAGGGGGGCGCTTTACATTCTGGAACCCCAAACCGGGCATCCAGGGGTCTTCGCCAGCTTGCCGAACCATGCTATGACCATAGTCAAGCCAGCTACCCTGGTTTATGCTTTACATACGAAGGCGGACTTCCTGTCGCCAAATCTTGCCACATTCTTTTATACTTGTGGCGCAGGATTAACTGATAATGCTCTAGATGTCATGCGCTAACATTTCGCCCATCTGTTCATGCATAAACACTGATCATCTTACTGATCTTTATCAAGGACTCTTGGCCAGATACGTCGCTCATAAATTGATGCTCAATGAATTAAATGTTGCACATTTCATGCACGTTCTTGCCAGCCTGCATCTCCATCCAGCTTTTACGTCAACACTCGCTTCGAATTCTATTTGACATGCTGTTTCAAAATTGGTGCCATCGCATTCTATTGTGGCGTGAAAGATGTTTACAACATTATCTATTTGAATGGGTGATTAGAAAGATGATAGGGAGGAGCCGTGCACACCTTCAGAATATGTCTCTTGGCAGATAGCTAAATGAATTCGAACCAACATTGCGTTATAAGACAAGATATCATTTTATTTTTACGCGTGTGGTTTTATTCTTTCAGTGAGGGCTGCCCGCACGACTGGGAGTCTAAAAAAGCGCCGTCAATCCAAATTGCCCACAAGCCAGCGTGCACGCATGGAATCGCGCATCTCACGGAGAAGACTGACTCCCCTTCCATTTACATGGCTGTTTACACAACCGCATGGCGGATGATCTCACTATGTTCCCACTGATGCTACCCGGTTACTGATCGTCGTCAGGCGAAAAGGGTATAAAGTGTATTAGCACTGGGAAATCAATAAAAAGCACATGAGAATTTGACGAAAATTTCGTTGTGGGGCAATTATGTTTTCTTCACGTTTTCATAGCAATGCATGGTACATTTTTTGATAAATTTACATGTGCAACACGTGAATATTTGCCCTTTGATGTCAGAACCTATTTGCCAACCTGTAATTTTTACTGTGCCTTCTGCTTTCGTGGAAAAGAGCACTAGGTTTGTTCATTTCCTGTAGAACAGTAATGCTAGTCAGGGGTTTCTTTTCCCCTGATCCAAGATGACGAACACAAGTGTTTTGACGGACTGTAATCTCAAGAATGCTGTGCCTCTTTAGAATACACTCCTTTATATCGGAACAATTTTATAAGAATGTGGGCCTCAAATTGGTCTAAAAATTAAGAACAATTTAACCCCTCAAGTGATACCTTTTGCGCGACCGCTGTATACAAAAAAGTGTTTTTTTTGGTGAATTTACCCATATTTCATTACTCACTTTTAGGGTCACTTACTGCAAGCAATATTGACGTAAGATTGAAAAAAGCACAAACTTGGACATAAAGTACCTTCTTAATCCATTAAATATATTAAATTTCCCATGTGAGCTAGGATTAGTGTTATTGCTTGAACAACCTTCCTCACTGTTCTGTGGGCGGCCATGTTTGTCTCGACATATTTCAGCTACTTCAGCACTTCTTACAGGCGGTCAAGCTCTTATAAGACGGGCTAAAATGCACGGGAGACTTAAGTAGACTATTTTTACGGCATCCGGCAAGACTCTGCCGTGATATTCAGTCAGCTACAGGGCTCAGAAGGTAGGTAGGTGCGTTTGCGTAATATTATGTCAGGAACAAAATTTGCAAGTTTAGCGTGGACGTAATAATACGTCAGATACACTTAAGGGGTTAAGAGCATACCCAGGCTGAGTTTCAAGTCCTTGACGCTTATTCAGGGGTTTCAAAAGTTTTCCAAGTTGCAGGCTGCAGCATGAAAGCAGGTGGCTCAAACTCTTAATATTGCCATTTTTTCCTTTCTTATTTAGTCATATTTAGGAAAAATAGCTGGCACAAATACTAGAGTATTCAAAAGTAGGAGTTCTGAGCCGGCTGCCACCTACTTCTGAAACCCCTGCTATTTTTCTGTCCAGTCTCACTGTTATACTCACTCAAATAGAACCAATGTGCATACAAACTTAAAATAGGCCCTGGGTTTTTTCTAGCCACTTTTGCTACAGCCGGTTTTTACGAAAATATTAAGTTTCAGAAACTCAATTTTAAACGTTTTCCTGAGTTTTCTCGGGTATGAAAGCATCAAGATATTGTTTTGTAACCTATACTGCAATTGTATTCAAGAGAAAAGGCCTTAAATGCTGAGGAATATTTTTCATGCTTGTAGACACTTCTCAGAGAAATGCATCAGTCTTGTCTTGTAAAATCTCTATGTGGAATTGTTCAAACTGGTGAATGTAGACTGGAAATTGCTTTGTTAGAAAATTGACTTTTTAGCAAATTGAGTTTTGTTATGTCCTGTTACCAGATCTAAGAAAGTGGTTAGGAAAAACCCTGAGACCTTTTTCAGACATCTTTTTCGGAAATCTTCTGCTTGGGAATCATAACTAGGCATATGGTAGAATATGCAATTTATTCTTTATTGCTGCTTGCCACCTGTTGACTGTGTTTTAGAAAGAAATAGCTAGCTTCTGGAGCATTGCTGAAAGGACAGGTGCGTATTTTTGGCCCAGCAATATGCTGCCAAAATTTTTTAGGTTTTTTTAGCTTTCAAATTGTTACCCTCTGTGCTTTCATTTCGAACTTAGTTGTGTTTGATATTCATTGCAGTACAACTGTTGTTTAGGTGCTAGCTATGGCGGCAATATTCCTAGCAGCTAAAATTGAGGAATCACCTCGACGTCTTCGCGATGTCGTCAACGTTTGCCATCATATCAAGCAGAAAATGCATCAGAAGTAAGTATGGATATTGATTTTTCATCAGAGCAGGCATGTTGCACCTGACTCCGTGTCGTGCCCTATCATTTTGAGCAGACTGAGAAAGGCTGCCATGTGAACCTAAGTTCGCATCATCGAACCAATTGAGTCTTACTGCAAGCTTCCTCTGGCTGAGTTCGATTTCTTATCATCGACCATGTTTAAACCAAGTTTAGGATTTATTCATCCTCATTTTTTGTGGAACATTTTTGGAAATGTTTTCCACGGATATTTTGTTTTAGGTTAATTTCATAGTTGGTGCCATGGGTACAGTTAACTCCTTTTTTTAACTTGCTGTGCGTGGGGGTGTGAATTTACCCCACCCCTCTCTGGGAAACTTCTGACAATTTGAGGCAGGCTGAAAGATTGCCGTTAAGAGCCTATGAGCCAAATTCGGTTGCCACATTTTGGCCAAGTTTCATTTGAAAAGCTTGTCCCGTTTATAAGCTGTGGAGTTTTTCTCACATGAGTTTTTCTCCAGTAAATTACAATATGGAAAATATCTGCTTCAGAAATAGCTTTTCCTGGAGAAAACTGCTGAATGATTTGCAGAATATTTGCTGATGTCATCAGATAACAAGCTGACCTGAGAGGTTATATGAATGCTTTTTAGAAACTATTTACTGACAACAAAATTCATGCCAAAAATGAAGCTTTTGCCTATTGTGGTTTGGTTTTGGGGGGTGGGGATACTTTTTTCACCCTCCCCCCATGCAACCAACATGCATATCTTACTTTCATAAATTTGTGAGCTGCATTCCATCCTTACAAAACCATAATCGCAAAGCTGGCAATCTATGCTTGCTGCATGGCTTATTGTCTACTCCATGCTAAATATCCATGAGCTCTGGAGTGCTGTCATGTAACTTCAATGTATTGATGCATGGGTGATCAGTTTTTTTTGCCTGCATTGCAGACGCCAGCATGACATTTGATGACAACTATTCCCAGTTGTACTGAAGCTAGCTATATCAGCATGATGTCTACCGAGATCAATTTTGTTTGAAAAAATTATGCTATGTACAAACAATCCGACAAATTTTGGAACAATTCATAAATGTACACATCGCCTACCATCCATCGACCTGTTTTATTTGTTTTTGTTGTGCCTTGTCACATGAAAATAAAAATGAAGTCTAGAGTGAAGAGCGATGAACCTGTATGAGGAATACTGGATCTTGGATTCTAGAGAAATAGTATCTCAGGTGCTCACTGATTGTTTATAGACGCCTGTGACGGATGAAATCGAGTCGTGCGTACTTAGCTTGATTCCATTTTTTTCTTGCCTTGATATACCAACCAATGCCATCGTGTCCCACCTGACGAGAATCTGGGATGTAATTATTCTCGGTCAGTGGCTTTGGAAATTTGTTTACATGGGTTACACCACACTGCTTCGAAGCTTTGATGGCAGCAAGCTTACTGGAGTTGATCATGCTGATGAAAAGGACTGAATGGAGGCTTAAAAGGGCCACCTGCACAATGAAATAAAACGCTTGCTGGTCCTATTATGAGTTGAGTGAGCTATTTCCATAGACAAGTCGTTTTGGCTCTAAATCAGCTTGTTTTTATAAACAGCTGTTTGAGATGCTGCGAAGAGAGAAATTGTATTCTGACTTGCTGTTTGAGATTTGTGTTGAATAATGTTGTGTCAGGCGATGAGTTAGCAGTACTTTTCGGCTTATGTTTACACGGAAGCAGCAGTTCATTTAAAATGTTAAAATAGTAAATGTTACCAGTGTTTATTTATGCAATAAACTTTTCAGGATGAATAATTTGCTGACCAGTCTTTCCGTCACAGGCGTCTTTAATCCCCCAACACTCTTCATTGAAGTATTGTTGCTTCACTATGAAATTTTTGTGGGCTGAGTCCAATGGTGTGTTGGTATGTCCAAAAGCAAACTTCCCCGGGGATGCTTTGCTAATCTTTTTTTGTTCTTTTTTCCCGCAAGTGTTGATACCAGGCTTTGCGTAATGTTTTCATTTATTCACCATTGGGAATTGTTTGAAGATCACCAAGTAGCATTCAGTACATTCTAGAACTGATAAAATGTAAGTCCGATTCATCCTGCTGTTTTCCATGAAAAAGGTATTGTTCACATTCGTTAATGCCACACATTTGACCGAATTATTTACTTTTTACATCAATGCTTGTTGTAAACTTCTGTCAACTTTACGTTTTATTGGAGATTGACCCATTGGAAGTGTGTGTTGAGCTAAAATTTAGAGAAATATTTCATTGTATGGAAAGATAGTAAAACTTAACATGCATAGCGAAACATTGGATGTGAGTCATTTAGCCTATTGTGATTGAATATCTGCAATGTAATGAGCGTAAGTAAAAGGGTCAGAGAATTTCCAGAAGTGTTTTACTGTGACATACAAAAACTAGTCATGTCCAGGAATTAAAGAAGAATTAACTGGTAGGATTGTGTGCAAAACAGCTGGAATTTAGCCATGGAAGTGTGTAAAACAATAAGTTTTGCTGACTGAAATGCGCAGAACAACGGAAATTCTGAAGTGGAAGAGAGCAATATCACTGAAATTCATTGATATGATTTTACAATACATCAATCATTTGCTTGATTGGTTCATTCCTTCAATATAAAGATTGGGTTGTGAAACGCAATTCAAGATTAGGTTTCGACCACTGAGAACCATTGCCATAAAAAGTACTGTGGTTAGTGTCTGAGAGGTCCAGCATCATTATTATTTTGGATGAAAAGAAGTGCTTATATTTTTGCGAAGCCTGTACGATTTCAAGACAAAATCTGTTGGGCTTATT
>JAOBRC010504453.1:0-11543 GCA_027575255.1 Scolionema suvaense | reverse complement strand
TCCGTTGCTCAAGAAGCACTCGACCAATTTCAACTAATTGACCATGCTTTCAGGAAAAGATATATATACCTTAACTACTTGGAGGAGGATCCAATCAAGTGGAGAGAGATAAACAATACGACAGATGAATATGGAGTTCGAATTGAGCAAGATGAATCAACCCTATTGCTACAAAAGAAGGAGAAGCGATTGAGATGTCCAACAACCGCTCTTGGAGTGCGTAAATTATTTTTATTCATATCACTGGGTCCTCATTTCGAAGTGCAAATAATTCAGCCATATACAAAGTTTACGACAAATGTCAAGCAGGGCTGTTTACTTTGACAAAGGATCTTTACAGTGATATCAAAGCTGCAAAATGAACCATTTGAGAATGCGAGGGGAAGAGTGCATAACTTCTAAACGACTACATCATTGTCCCTAGATATTGGTGTCACTTAATAATTATTTCTCTGGTTCATATGGTAAATATCTGAGATTATGAATAATTTTTGGGAACAGTCTGAAATTTTTACATTGTATTGTACATAAGCAAGTTGCTTCAGCCCACTGCGTACGCTGCCCAGCTTCACCAGTGACCGATTTGAGACGTACTGGGAATAAACAGTGTTTCTAATTGTCTTACGCAAAAGATGATTTCATAAATCTTCATCTCGCAATCAACTGTGGGCTGAAACATCTAGGTAATGGTGCACGACACCAGCAAAGGAGATACTTTTAATATCATAATCGCTGACTTCAGCCGAATTTCCCCTTGAGCGAATGGTATGGAGAAGTGAAGTTTCCGACGCGGTGAAAATCTCGCTGCAAGAAAGTAGAATGGGTGCAACTTTTTTTTCGCCACGACAAACACGTGCAACGCTCATTGTATTTACTGCACATGTTCTACAGCCAAAAAATTTTGCACTCAGGTTGAAATCCACCTTTAATTACGTGTTCAGCTACTTAACCCTATTCCTACTGGGCTTTTTTGGCTGCTGCACTACCGGGGGAGGGGGTGGATTCGTAAGTGCCTGTTAAGTACCTGTTAGACCATGAAACCAATGCAGGACCTTAAAACAGTCTTTTTCGAGTACAATAAACTCAAAATGAGGTTTTCTGAGTTCCTAGAAGTGCCTCAGACGAGAGTTACCATAATTATCCGAAAGAAATTTAATCGGCGCCCCGGCTCAAATGAGCGCCCCCTCAGAAAGGTAGAAAATTAAATGAGCGCCCCGGCGCTCATTCAGATAATTACGGTATATGTATGAGGTACACTTTTTGAGGTTTCGTGAATTTGGCATCATTTTGAAGAAATTTCGTTCCTGAGAACGTTTGCTTCCTGTAGCATATCTTAACATTGTCTGTTACTGAAAAAAACTAATACATTTTGTAAATAAGTCCCTTAGGAGTGCAACAAAACTTAAATGGTGATTTCAGAGGCTACACTTGAGGTACACCAACAAATGTTTATGAGTGATGCGTCAGATTTTGAAGTGAATTTTTGGTATTTTTCGACCCAAAGCCTCGTAAAAATCTCTCCACTGCACCAAATCGACTCACGTTTTGAAAATGAAACTTATACCATCGTTTTCAATATTAAAAACTATGAGAACCCACAATAAACGAGCTTAAACTGTGTAGCCAAAAAAATTCAACGTCGATCAATACGCAAACTTGGAGGAATCGTCTAAGTTGGACTGCCTGTGGGTATTGTTACTGAAAAAAAGCGAGATGTGTTGAATTTGATTTGAAAAGAAATTGGAGGTAAATGTGGCAAACCTGCATGTACAGCACTGAGTTAATTGCATTCTGAGTCCGAGCGATGTCAATAGCTATCAAATCACGAAGGTTCGCAAAAGAAAGGAGTGGTAATACAGGGCAGGTCGTAAAACCAACGTTGTAGTGCATGTTTTACACTGGGCTGATGGACCAGAAGAATAAGACGTAAAGACTTCCGCGCAGAGCCTAAGTGAAAACCAACTTCTAAGATTGCGTGAAGGATAAGCTACTAAGCGTTGTTTGCGGTGTAAGCTTCGCTACAACATTCCCTCAAGTAGAAATTTGGCTTCAGGCTCATTGCTTATGCCATTGTAACATTCGTTTTCATGTGTCTCTTGACCATCCCACAATGCATTGCAAGATGAGATTTGCATATCAGCGCTGGATCAGCATAAAGATAGGGGAAGGAAATATACCTCCCTCCCTAAACTGGTTTTAGACAAGCCCCAAAGTAAGGTTAAGATGGCAGTGACTAGAAAACGTACTAAAAAGCATTTTAATTGAAGAATGTCTTTAAAGTCAGATTGGCCATGAAAATCGTTGAAGCCTGATGAAACCCATTCCCATCATCATCTGTTATCATGTGTGTCGGCACGTCGAGTACTGCTCCATGAGTAAATTATCTCTTCAAATGTGTGAAATGCCTGAATACATTAGAAGTTTTGGACGTACAGATCTGCTCTCAAAGCTCTTTCATCTCATAATCTTTGCCTCAGTATTTTTAGTCTTTCAACTTGAAGGTCACTTCTACAACAACTAAACAACTAAAGGATGCAGATTTTTTTTAGCTAATGTTTCTAGGAAAAGAATGTTGTGACAGAGTTCACAAATATTCTGTTCTATATTTAACAATCTATGGTACCTATAAGGCTACTTCAACTACAATCTCGGACAAAATATTTGGCCACATTATGCATTGGCATTGACATTAAACTGACTACCTTGCCTTTCTGACTGCCTTTCCCCTCTGAACAATAATGCTTTCATGGCTGCACGCAGTCGGCAAGCCAGAAAGATATCTTTACTTTACTGTTTCCAGGGGAGGGGGAAATAATTAGACTTTGCTTGATTTTGATCCAAGTGCCAATATGTTTTGTCCGAGATTGTAGATTCAGTCAATCTTCTTTCTTTCTTGAATTCTTCTAGACAGCCGTTCAAGCTCGTGAATTTGATGTGATCATGCATCCTGCTATGCAACAGTTGATCAAAGTAAAATGGCAGTTATACGGCAAAGTAGGGGCTATCATTGCTGCAAGCATACATTTCTGTTACATCATGATCTGGACATGGCTGGCTATCTTTCTACCGAGTCATGGTGCATACTACAGTTCAGGAGGACTCTGGTGGAGAATTCCACTGGAAATACTTGGATGTCTGATGACCCTTTACTTCATATTGAAGGTACGTGTACACGACCTTTAACTAAATACAGAACTTCCTGACAAGAGAAATATGAAAAACGCCTCAAGCAAGCTTTCAATGCGTGTGGCAATTTGCATTATTATAAACAAAAAATATCTGTACAAAAATAGATCTATATAAAACACCATCTCTAAAAAAATATTTTGAGGCACATAAAGAAATGGGCAAAAGTTACTAGGCAATAAGGAAATATTCCTGACCTAAAACTAATCAACATTAGACGGAACTACAAATGCAATTGCTTGCAAGAACAGCATCCGTCCAAGGAAACGACCAAAACAAAATTTCACCAAAATTATCTGCTGCTGTACTAAAACTAGCCTTCAGTTAAAACGCTGCCCTGCTTGCTTCGCTTTATTGCCATTCTGGCGAGCTGAGCTTGCTGCATGGCATATTGTCCATCCTGTGCGTAAGATATCTTTTGTTTTTTGGTATGGGTAAGCTGCAGAAAATGTAAATTTCAGTCTAATCGACAATGATTGGCTGAATTCAAGTAGTCTTATTAAAAACTATTAATCTAATTAGATGTTGCACAGCTACGGTGAATATTCACCATCATCTCCACGTGGATCTCCATGCACTGATGCATCATTCACTGTAGTTACATGACAGCACTCCAGAGCAAGTGAGATATTTCTCTGATTTATAGCCATGTGGAGAAGATATGGAACGTGAAAGTAGGCGTTCTAAGAAATACCTGGTATTTCTTAAGAGATTCTAAATATTTCCAAACAAATCCTTCGTAAAAGTAGGCACAACACACAAAGTTAAGGATTTGTTAAGGAATCCCGATTAAAATTTGGGTGTTCCGCCTTGTAACTACGCATCTATTGACAAAAAGAAGGATTTCTTAAGAAGTTCTTAATTCTTTCTGATTTGTGGTTTCAGGATATAGCCCAATATAGCAGTGTTTGAAATTGTGGTCTGCATTTGCAGAATAGACAATTATGCAGCAAACTAACTCTCCTATTGATGTAAGAAAATAAGCACGCAAAGAGCTAGCTATAGTATATCATAGCAAAATGCCAGTCTGAGAGTCGGCTTCCGCTGTCTTATCGATTTACAGCCCTGCGGAAGTTTGCTATCTGTGTTTCAAGGTCTTCTTCAAATGACAATGGGTAAATACAAGCAAAGACGGCCAAATACATGAATGAGACAATCAGAATGTCTGGTATACGTCTAGCCCACTAATATCAATTATATAAAGGTGGTTTTGAGTAGTGATGCCGAGAAGCTTACCGGCGATTTAGCCTAAAAGAAGGATTTCTTACGAATTTCAAAGTTATTTCCCGGTAAACGCGAATTTCTTACGAGAAAAGCGGAATTTCATACAAAAAACTAAAGATATGTTGAGAAATCCTGTTTAAATTGGAGATTGCGCACTTTCGCAGCACCACATCCTTCAGAAAGCGAGAATACTAGGTATTTCTCAGAACGCCTACTTTCGCGTTCCATATCAGTGTTCAGTTGTTTTGCCTGCATTGCAGTTGTCGACAACTATTCCTAGTAGTCTATCCTGCGCGTAAGATATCTTTTCTTAGCTATGGGAGAGCAGCAGAAAGTGCAGATTTCTTTGAAACCTACAATGATTTGTCGAACCTAATTGATCTAATTCGAGGCAACTAATCCGATTGGTCATCTCATTGATATCGCCAATGCTCTCACAATACACCTGTCATACCTTGCTCCAAATTGGAACAATCTTCGTGTGGTCTGTAACAGCGTGGCGCTTGGATTATTACATTTCATCACATCGCCTTTAGCCTTACCAGGGACGTAATTTTTGTTCCATTGTAGGCGTTACCAGGTCCTGATGTATTTGTGGCGAAAAATTCCTGTAAAAATTAGAGCAACCAATCTGACTAAGGTGTTTTTCACAGCATATGTGACGTGTTTTTCAACTGATCAATATCATCAAGTGCCAAGAATCATTAATTTTGACTGAAAAATACGGCGACTAAAAAGTATTGGGGGACTAAAGCCACCTCTGCCCCCCATAAATTACGTCCCTACATACAGGCTTATTTTTCCCGAAGGGCAGCACGACATTAGTGACAACTAATCCTACCATAAAACATAGGAATGCTATCCAAAACTGTTTCCAGACAAAAATCTGTGAAGAGTAAAGAGTTGCTGCATAGTTGAGAACAGTTAATCGTATCACGGCCTGCCTAATCATCCCATTGCAGTGAGAAAATTTCCAACGAAGATTTTTGCACAATCAAACCATTTAACTATAATTATGCGGAAAGCAGTAAAAATTACAAAAATTGGCGACTGAGTACTACTAAACCTGCATAGCATGCCTTGATGTTAATTCAGACTGGAAGACGTTAAGGCAGTTGAATATTTGAAAATTGTTGCGAATTTTATCATATGCTTTGAAATGTTGCTTTTTCCCTTCTAGCAAATATGGGAGGCCAAGATAAGCCATCGAGACAAAACGGCTTTTCGGCAATGGCGTTCTCGGCAGATCAACAGAGACTTGGAATATTGTCATCCAAGATGGCCCCAAGAAAAGACTTTCTTAGAAAGCGAGCTCAACTCCATAAGAACTTCGAGCGATGGATACTTTTCTGATCCTTGGAATGTTATGGACTGTATGACATATGTCTCTGTATTAGTAGTCATAGTAACTAGAATCGTTTCAGTTACGTCATCAAGCACAGCAGCCACTAAACTTCATCCACGAGCTTACGCCTTCGCTTTGATTTTCATGTGGCTCCATTTCATGAAATCATGTCGACCTTTCACAACGCTCGGGCCTTTCATCACTATGTTGGGTCACGTGATCATTGATACGTTGAAATTTTGTTTCTTGTTCTTTGAATTCTTTATCCCCTATCTTGTAAGCTTTTGGATATTATTTGGGGGAGAGAAAAATGCGGATAAAATGAGAGAAGAAGGGACAGTGGCAGATGATTGGGAAAATTTCAATGACTTAACGTTTAGTGTTCTTCAAATAACATTCAACGCTGACTTCAACTTGGATGCAATCAGAGCTGTCAATAATACAACTGCACTGGTAAGTTTTATATATTATTTCGTCATTTGAAATTAAAATTCCTGAATGAAAACGCAGTTTGCAAAACCCGATACTCATCATTTGGTCTTTATTTGACTGGTTTTGATTTTTTATCATATTTTTGCAACATGCTATATGATTTGGAGTAAGAAATTGCAAGTTCCAAGTTCGTCAAACTCATGTCTACTAAAAATGTAAGCTAACTTGAAAGTGTCACTCTCATCACAGAAAATTCTTCATAACGGTGGTGATGCATTCTATATGCTTAACAGGAAAGTAAATGATCTATAACATGAACAGTAAATGTATGCTATAAACATAATAGTGCATACTTCGCTCGTTACATTGTGCCCAAGGATGTACATCTCACTCTAGAAAAATTAAAAAAAGGTCAGACCGAAAAAATAATGCACTACCACGCCTTACAGAAACCCTAACAATCCCCAAACATATCTTTTTGAAACTCAGAAATGGTAAATCTCTTAAGCAAAATCCACCCTCCCGCTCTGATTTGTGGCACTGCGGATATGTGTTAATTTGCTTGTGGATGGGAACATTGCAAACGTGCTCACTAGTGCTGATATATTTTGACAGGGATTGTAGATTGTTGATAGTGCCTATCTATTATAGCCATTTCACGAATTCATGGCACGTTTGTAGACAATTTTGGAACAGCACGACACGTTACTTGCTGACACTTTTTATATTATCAAATCTGTTGTCTGACATCGCATCATACTGCATAGTATCTATTTTTTTATATTATTTCAGGTGATGGTTGGCACGTACTATGCGGTCTCGACTGTTCTCTGCTTAAACTTATACATTGCCTTGTTATCGGAAACTTTCAACCGTGTTTATCAGAATGCCAAAGAAAATGCAGCCATGTTACAGGCAGCTACTGTCTTACAACTGGAGAATGCTTTAACCAAAGCAAGAAAATCAAAAGTGAATTCCTTCGTTCAATTAGAGTGCGCTCCAATGGTAAGCTACTTTTGCAGAGACAATTCAAGTTGAACTATATTCAGTAAACACAATAAATGAGATAGAGTCTGAACGCAATCAAAATTTGAAGATGAACATATTTAAGGATACTGAAAGGGTTTGTGCTGTCAAAATAAAAACAATAAAAAAAATGTATTTTCTGATTTTAGTTTATGAAATGCTGAACTTCATGCCCTATCCAATTGTGAAATCCCCATTCTGCGAACAAATTTGTAGTTCTTGCTAAAATCCAGTTCAAAATTGGGCTGTCTTGCGCTTCATCATTTCACATAATGAAGCCATCAATTTCGTTTTGAGTAGCCTGCCTACCCTTACTGACGCATCGTTATTTTGTTGAAAAGCCTGGGTGTGTCACTAGACTCATGTTAATGAGTTTTGACCATTCTTGTTGTTTCACCGAACAAAAAGTGCGGTTTTTTCTGAATGAAGCCTTCGGAAAGGATTATCTCAGAATGATAGAAACCTAAAATGCAAGCAAGATGCTTCTATCCTGTTTTGACATAAAATTCCGCCTCAGTTTAAGACGGAACTTTGTGAATAGCATAGTCCAAAAGAACACAAAATTCTGCACAAAACTATGTCTCAAAATTTTCAATTTGCTTGTGGTTTGGATATTTTTCTAAGTCCTGCATAAAAGCTGAGATATCAAACGTAGACTAGTAGCATCGAAGAAAACACGACATACTTCACGACTGATATTAGTTTACTAGAGTTACTTAATCGAATGGTATACTTTATTCGGAGAATCATTCGCGAGTCAATAAATCTCAAAACATTTGTGAGATAAACTTTCGCAAAAACAAGGAATTTGCAACTTTGCAAGGCCCTAAACCTCCCTTATCCCCACCTAAAATGAAAGTTGACTGAGTAAACCTTCGCGAAATCGTGTTTTGGAAAAAATTCGCGAGGTAAACGTTCGTGAATATGCCCAAATTCGCGAAAGTTTCTCCGAATAAAGTAGAAATGTGCACCATGTTCAGTGCGGAGGACTTTTAACTTAGAATATGAAAATGAGTCCTTTGAGTTGTTACGTGAACGGTACTAAACATCAGTCATTTTTTCGTTCAGTTTTAAGAAAGCTTTGTCGTCCAACTTTCTAACATACTAGATTAATAATTCGTACTTTATTCACAAATTTTGTAGACTTCGTTAAGGTATCACCAAACCTTTTCATAAGGTAACTGGCGTAGCCATGGTTATCCATCATATGAATTTTCAATTTCTTCCCTACTCGCTGTAATGCTACCTGCGAAAAAACTGGCTAATTTAATACTGTTGCTAAGAAACTATAGGCTATGACGCCCTAGACAGACGCCCAAACTACATGCCTGATCATCAGTGTGACATAAATCTGTGTCTCGGGTACATTTCTAAAGTAACTCCGTTAATGCTTTCAACCAATTAACACAGGATTTATTGAAATTCTAGAGTGATTCCATAGTGAAAGTTTAGTTCACGAATGATTATCAGCAAGGGTAAGAAAGTTGCAACTTTTGACTGAATGCATGTGAGTTATAAGACTATCAATAATAGTGAAAGTGTAATGCGCAAGCACATAAGAAATCGAAATATTTGGGGCGTTACTCACATAAATATGTGCAAGGAGTTTTTTCAATGGGTAGGGTCCATAAGAGCTAGCGCCTATACTAGGGTAACAGAGATTTTCTAGAGTACAAGATGATTATGTTTGGTTGCACAGAGATTCAAGTGAGATCACCAACGCCATGCTCAAACTAGCCTGCCCACGATCTGCTCGAGAAATTCAGCTTCTCTAGCAAACGGGTGAAGTGCGCTAGGCCTGGGCGCAGGCTATGCTCAACAGATTGTGCCGAGTTTCGAGATGTGCAGGGCAAGATGCTAGCCGGATGATCGGCCGCAGAACAGTCAGGAAATGGTTAAGTCTACGTCAGGTGTGTGGATCATATGATTGCAGTACCAAATGGTATCCAGAGCAAAGACAAGCCAGAGGAGTTTCTTCACAGGTAGACTGCTTGTCGGTTACAGAGTAAGATTGATAAGTTTTGACCAAGAGAGAGAGACAGGAGGGCAAGTGATAGATGAAGGCTTGATTAGAGGAGCAGAAGGATAGCTTGCTCCGCAAACCAAGGACGCCTTGAGAAGTTGATTAAGCAGAGGTCGTGAACAGGCTGGAGAATGATCGTCCAGGGATGTAGCTTCCGTGGCAGCAGCTGGCTACCTTGTTGCCGGCTCGGCCCTAGTGACCTGGAATTCATTGAGCGTAGTTATTTACTGTTGATTTCTGAATGGCCGAAATAACAGGGAAGACTTCCGAGACGTGGGGTTGATCAGTCGCCCTGGTGATTACCCCGCAACGGTTACCCTTTCGTTGATTCCTCGTGAAGCTGACCTAGTGTAAATCTTGATGTCATGAGATGTTTGGAGTTGTTCTGCAATTGTCAACGTCTTCGCTGCCTATTTGGTTGATGAGACTTGGAATTCGCTGTGATCATCTGCTGACCATAGCGAGCAAGAGAAATATTGGCACAGCGTGGGCTGTGAAACAGGCTACATGCAGCATGTTCAGACGTTTTCGAATTTTCGCGAGAACGTGAGAGACGTGACCATTGAGCTATTTGATGCTGGCATACTTCTGTGATCGTTTGTTCTTTAACAGATATCCTATGTGAGGCACTTCTTCCAAAAATCATTTCATCCCATTTTTTAGTCTATTCATGGCCGCGAGGCCAAAGTCGTCCGGTAGTTTTTAATCATTCGTTTTGTTGGCCTTACCATGGTTTCTTTAGTACAAATTAAATCGCATCCCATCTGTTTGTGGATGACTTATAGCACACAACTGATTGCCGAAGTAGCAATTATTTTCTAGTTCTAGATAAAACAAGGCTGCCTTTCAGTTTACCACAGCACAGGTGTCAGTCTTCATGCAATTCTAACATATTTGTTTACTGATATTAGTGGAAACTAACTTACTCATTAATTGTTACTGTAGACTCTTACACTGGGAGTTGACGTAAAGCAACAAAGTTCTGACGATCTCTGGAGACGAGCTGGTCGAGCAATGATCGCAAGATTTGAAACTTTCGGAGACTTTTTGAAGAGAGGAGAGCACGGTGACGACGACGATGGTGGTATGGGCACGAGTAATGCTGCAACACATTCGATGCCCAAGTCTGGATCTGAACTGTACAACCAGCTTATGCATAGAGATAAAGAACTATTTCAGATAAAGTTCGAAGTTTATGAACTGAAGTGTTCATTATTGCAAATTCTCGGAGAGAAGCAAATGCCACCACCTCCAGTTTATACTCCTATTACGCAATCTTCTTCTAGACCGCAGTCGTCAAACTCAAGAAACATGGACGCAAGCAAAAAGCATACATCTAAAAACAGTTTTGGAAGACGAAGTGAAGACAATTTATTACACCGGAACAATCGACAGAACAACCATGGAATGGAAAACAACCGCCCATTCAGGCGCATGCGTGATGAAAATCACATGGGATATCACACGGACGGGACCGATGATTTAGATCCGATATATGAAAGCAGATATGAAGCATATCGCAGACCAAATGCCCTTGGAAGAAGCTGGGATGACATCAGAGAAAGTGATAGCGACACGATGTCTTTACTATCAAGACCATAAAAATCATTTCCAAAATATTTCTTTTGCTCTGAAATATGAAAAGTTCCCCAATCATCCTGCGTAGTTCAGGATCATTTTGATATTTCCGCCTAAACGTACTTGCTCTTTCAATTCTCATCGTAAGAGTAAAGAACACTCTGACGTCAGAAGACAACACGAGATCATCCTTCGTCCAACAAACAAAAAAGTGAATGATAAAGTTGTTATAATATTTACTTGATGCAAATGTTGGTTACGACTTACACGTGTTTTTCTATCAGAACAAAGCTTATAAGAATATAAGGCTAAAAAGAACCAAAATCTTAATAAAATATTAGGAATATCGAGGCGAATCACACAGGCTTGCTGTCAAAATAAACGTTCTCATAAAAAGCGTGTACGTGCATTCCAACAATAAATTGGAAATCAATAATTTATGTGTCAGAACGTAAAGGACCAGGTAGCTCAACTCTTTTCCGCACGGAAAAATCATGACATATCACGTTATTTGACTAGGAATAGTTGTCACTAAATGCCATGCTGGCTTTTCCAATTCAGGCAAAAAAAACCTAATCACATCAATGCATCAATACACTGTAGTTGCATCACAGCATCCAAGAGCACATGGTTATTTTTGAGAGTTGGCGTTAAGACGAACATTCATCTTAGCCATGCGACAACTAATTAGATTAGTCGCTTTCAATGAAACCACTTGAATTCCACCAA
>JAOBRC010504231.1:0-11545 GCA_027575255.1 Scolionema suvaense | reverse complement strand
ATGAAAATTATCGCTTTTTGGGCCAACAGCCGTTAACAAAAGTGCCATATCTCCATAACCGCTAAATATTTTGATCTTAAATTTGGCCATGATTTGTAATATAGGCATAAACTAAAAGTCACAAAAGAACAGAGGTGTACCGTATATGCAAAAAAAGATATCTGAGAAAAACCTTAAGGGGGGGGGGGGGGCTGTCAGGCCCCCCCATGTAAAATAGGGTTAATGTCATTTGATAGGACTGAGCTATCAGTGATATGACATTTGGTGCCCAATGAAAACAAGAAACAATTGTACTGAAAACTCTTAGGTAAATATTGTTGCTGCTTGTATTTCATATATTATGGCTTCGGCAGAAATGAACATACATAGAACAGTTGGAGTTGATGGTTCAAATTAAACTTTTGCCCCGGACATTAGGTGGACCATACCATTTGGTTGACTTTTTGAAAATCTTTAATAACCTCTGGGAAGCACGTAGCCAAATGCAGATGTCAAAGTCATACGCCAACATCTCGATACCTAATCTGAAATGGATGAATCAACCAAGTTTGAATTATTTTGAAACACATTAACTTATACGGATGAGAACTTGAGTGGCATGTTCGCTACTGATAGTGATACCTCAGATGTTGAATCTAAGAACTTGCACCTTCTGTCCAAGACCACTGCCGATGCACAACGCTTTTCATATGAAGTATCCAGACATTGTGATTCTACTAACACTGTAGCTCTTCCATGCAG
Source organism: Scolionema suvaense (assembly GCA_027575255.1). Classification (NCBI taxonomy): domain Eukaryota; kingdom Metazoa; phylum Cnidaria; class Hydrozoa; order Limnomedusae; family Olindiidae; genus Scolionema; species Scolionema suvaense. The sequence goes on along the minus strand of JAOBRC010504231.1, from coordinate 10,804 downwards.
CCCTTCATCATAAACATCTGTCACAAGCAGAACTAAAACGCGATCCAGCCCAAAGGTTGTAAATTTCCAGCTATCGTCGAATTTTCTTCGATTTGATAAAGTAAATAAAGCCAATAAATTTATTCCTGTATCACCATCACCTCTCTCAGGTACAAGTCCAGCCAAACCAGTAGACTTGAGCCATCTCGCTGCCCTTCTTTGCAGACTAATGAAAATTAGTGGCCCTATCCAAGAGCCTGGAAATACGAAGGTTCATACGTCAGGTTACTAACTGAAATTAATGAAGCCTCAGTAGATGGTTACAGGGACTCGGAGGTTGTACGTGCTATTGTAAAGGCAATGGGTCCATTACCCCAATACAATCATATTTTGAGTCGCAGAGCTATAATATTCCCCTACCTCGCGTTAAGAAGCTCCTTCGGGCCCATTTTAGGGAAAAATCTTCAGCAGACCTATATCAACCACGGTCAACAGTATCTAAGCAGCATGGAGAAGATACAAATGTCATTTGTTTTTCGTGTTCTAGATTTACGAAAACGCCTTTGCCTTGCTTAAGAGGAAGAAATGCCCAACAGTATGACCCTCTATTAGTTCATAGACTTGCACTTGATAACACTGAAACTGGACTACAGAGTGATAATGTTCGTGCCCAATTACTAGTATTAATGATGCAGACTTGATTGAAGAACTAAGGGCTATTCTTGCTTCTGGGAAAACAGAAATTCTAAAATGGCAGCTTGTCAAAGTAGGGAAGTACCGCAACCAGGGACTATGTTCAGAAAAGATTTGAAATTTCCTAAGAAACATGTGCTTGAAGCTGCCAGCAGCGAAGAAAACCAACCAGAGTATGCCAACTCTATCATTCTTTCAGAACTTGCAATCACAAATGAAAAACTTAAGTAGTGTAAAAGATGAGTTAGCAGAGATGAGGAAGCAATTACATCAGTTCAAATCCACTTTGAGTTCTTTGTTACAGACTCAACAAACCAAGCGTAGTACAAACCAAACTACTCAAAAACAATATGCTGTATGTCGAAGTTGTTTTGATAAGAAATGGTCCCATTGTTCACATTGTCGAAAGTGTGGAGGAGAGAATTGTTTTGCCAGTGATTGTAGACTGCCTTTGGTAAACAGAAAGGGTTTGCAACTAACGGACCAGTTGTAAATCCAGGTGGATAGTTGTCCCATTACCGTAGTTATTGTAATAGTAGAGGCCTGTTTTCTGACGTATATCGCTGTTCGAATTGTAAAGTTACTCTGCTTTGTAATAGTACCTGCCAACGACAACACTGGGCACAGCGCAAAAAGCTTTGTGTATCCATCAATTTTCTAACCACTAAACAGAATGAAGCATTTTTGACCAAATCTTCGACCTGCTAAGGTTTCATCAAATCTGTGTCGTCTTGTGGGAGAAAAATGTATGGTTAGTTGTACATTGGAAAATGTTTCGTCTGCTGTGTTACATGATACAGGTGCACAAATCTCACTAATCAGCGAAACTAGGTTAAAGGACCACCTGCTTCATTCTAATGCTAAGCCTGCTTGATGATCCAGAGTTTCTTGTTAAAACAGTTAATGATCAAGATGTTCCTTTTATGGTATATATAGACATTGCATTTCGTTCACCCAGTTGGGAGCTTGATGTAGATTGTTTACAAGTACCTTTTTTAGTGGACGCTGAGAGTCTTTTGCCTCCAATTATTGGATTAAACGTAATTGCAAAAATTGCCCAGAATCAAACTGAAATGGATTTATTAGTTTGGCAGATGTGTCTCCTTCCTTACAAGAAGCCATGCCAACATAGAAAAATGTCCCAGCATTAGTTAATGTGTTGAAGTCACCTGTGCAAGTGTACTTGTGTCATCGTAAAACCACCAGTCGAGGTATAACTCTTCCTCCAGGAACCAATACAGTAGTGAAATGTTTTGCTGATACAGGACAAATTGACAAGAGATGCAATGTTTTCTTAGAGTCTGATAATATAGGGCTGTTCTGATGGGTTTGAAATCTATGAATCGTTTGTGATTCTTCCTGTAGGAAGCTCCTGCCATGTGTCCATGCCAGTGACAAATAACAGTTCACAAGAAATTTTCATTCCTCCTCACACAATGGTTGGTTCACTTCAACTCGTTTCTTCTGTAACAGCAGTGCAAGCAATTTTAAGAAACAATGAACCAAAACTCGTTTCTCCTGACACATACTTACCCCGTGGCTCTGAAATAAATGTAGATGATCATATGAATAACTGCACTAGTACTGATAAGGTTTTCCTACCCGAGGTTGATATCAGTCATCTATCATCCACGCAACAGCAACAAGTTGAATCCTTGCTTCGAAGTCAATGCAGAGCATTTTCAAGTGATAAAGGGGACATTGGTTGTGTACCTAATGTTCAGTTAAAGATTCACTTGACAGATGAAAAACCTGTTCAGAAAAGATACAATGCAATTCCAAAGCCATTGTACTCGGAAGTGAAGGCCAACCTTCAAGATTTACTGAATAAGAATTTAACGTTAAATCTAATTCCTGCTATTCCTGACCTATTTTAGCTGTTCGAAAGCGTTTATGTGAACTCTGACTTTGCTGCGATTATCGAGAATTGAATGAAAACCCATCAGTGACTCTCACCCCTTGCCTAGAATTCAAGATGCTTTTGATAGGTTCAGCCTTCTTAGACCAAGAGCAGGCAAATCACCAAACATTTGTACACCCTGAAAGCTGACATCTGACTGCGTTTTGCACACCATGGGGACTCTATGAATGGGTTTGCGTACTATTTGGCCTCATCAATGTTCATGCTCATTTTCAGCGATTTATGGAATCGTGCTTTGCTGATATGAGAGACGATTATGTAATGCCTTCTTTAGACGGCCTCTTAATATTTTCTGCATCTTTTGAAGATCATTTGAATCGTGTAGAAAAGGCGCTTGAAAGATTGATCTCCCATAGTATAAAATTGAAAGCCTCAAAATGTGACTTATTCAAACATGAAATCTGCTACTTGGGTCGTATCATCACACTGCATGGATGCAGTATAGATCTGGAGAATTTCACAGCGTTTGCAAAGTTCCAAAATGAACGACCAAAGACTGTAGGAGATTTGAGAAAACTGCTCGGCTTCCTTAGTTACTTTTGTCGATTTTTACAGGACTGTGCTATACTTAGTGCTCCATTGCATTCTCTGTTTGAAAAGAGTAATTACCCTGACGCTGATAACAAACAGTGCAAAAGCAATCAGGTCCCGTCACCAACTAAGTTAATGTGATCTCAGAGTCTTTAGAAGTCTCTTTCGCAACTGATAAATGCTGTTATGATCAGTAGTACATTAGCATATCCCGACTTTTCCAAATTACTTGTGTTACATAGAGATGCTAGCGGCCAGGGATTGGGAGCAATATTATACCAAGAACAAGAAAATCAGTTGAAGGTGATTGCATTTGCCAGCCGTTCATTAACTGCAGCCGAAAGGAAATACCATAGTACAAAATTAGAATTTTTAGCACTTCATTGGCCCGTAACTGAAAAGTTTCATCAGTATTTATTTTACGCGCCATCCTTAGTAGTTAACACACACAATAACCAGCTTTGGTATGTAACTTGGACAACAAAGTTGTCGCCTACAGGCCAACGTTGGGTAAATGAACTTTCAGAATACTGTTTTTCAATCAAGTATCGTTTATGCTGTAAATCAAGTTTATGCTGACTTTCTTTCTAGATACCCGTTAGACATTGAGCAGTATGTATCGCCTTGTTGTAAAGAGGCCAGCATGGAGGAAGTCGCTGCTATCAAACAGTGCATTGGAGAAAATACATTTAGCATTGGATATTTGCAGGCTCTACCTACGGAGAATCGAAGTCACACATTCCCGAAACCTGAACCTAATCTCCTCCTCCATGCTCAGCAGGAAGATGCTAACATTCGTTCAGTTTGCTCTTATTTCACAGAATCGACGTCTGTCTGCTAAAGAAAGGAAAAACGAAGCTCAGGAAGTATTAAACCTATAGCAACAATGGAGCAAGTTATTTACTGATGATCTTGGAACACTTTAGCAGAGAGTCTGGAGATCGTAAGCAAGTGGTGATACGGAACAGCCTGAAAAAAATGATTTTCACCGAACTTCATGAGAAGATGGGACACCTCGGGGCCTGAAAAAATTGTTCCTTTACTTTAGCACGTGAAAGATTCTACTGGCACAATATGCCATCACAAATGGTGTGCCATTCAGTATCGTGACTTCCATTATTGGTTTTGTTTATCCAAAGAAAGAACACCAGAATGGTATGAGCAAATTCCTTGTTGCTGCAGTAAATTCTATCAAACGAATGATCATTACTACGAACCACAAATTCACACAATCACTAATGAACTTTCTCAGGAGCAGACAATACTGCAGCCTGCTTGCGGACTCTTCAAGAACTATGATTTGTCTTGGAGTTGGCCCACGTTAATAATATAATGCACACATTAATGCCACAAATATCAAGGTGCAAATTCTCACAATCAGTATGACTGATTCAATACATCGCTGTGCACTGAGAAAAAAGACCTGTTAATATGCGAACATACTATGAATCGGCATCCAACATCCACAGTAAGTACAACTAATAAGACGGGTGTTTGTTACATCGGCTTCATGAAGAATGCATTGTTGCTGACTACTGTCCCACTGCACTTCACATGCAGTCATATCGTAATTTTTCATGCATGACTTCAGGCAGTCCAAACGAAGCCAGTGGGTTTGCCTGTTTTCTGTATCCAGTCGCGACTGCCCAGAGTTCTGGTCACGGCCATGTAAATCATAACAGAAACCTTGAACCAATGTCCAGCCTGGAAACAGAGAGAAAGAGATACATATAACAGGGCACAAAACAAAGCAAAGTCAGGCAATAACAAGACACAGAATTAGCAGACGCCAGAAACTTGATTGAGAATCTGCATGTAGATCAAAGAAATGAATAAGACATAACCCATACGATTCCCACCAAAAATGACAAAAAACTGATGAAAAACCCATGAAAATAGCCATTATTGACATAAACCACTAGCAGCATGCTGAACAACATATTCTCAAGATATAAGGTATGGGTCATAACATAAGTTATGTGCCCCTAAGAACAGCACCAAAAATGACAAAAAACTTATCTGAACCATTGTTGACATATTTCAGGAAAAACAAGTCACATAATTAGTGGACTCCCGCAAACTGAATTGAGAATCTCTGTGTAAGATCAAAGAAAAAAAGCAAGACATAAGCCATAAGATTTACACAACAAATAACAAGCAACTGATGAAGTTGCAACCCGCATGCTGAACAAGTTCCCAAGAAATGAGGCATGGACCACAGGATGGATGGACCATTTTTGACATTATTTCAACTTTCAGACGTAACTTACCACTCTAAAGCCTAAAGAGATTTTCTCCAGACATGGCACATGGTTCATAGCATACACAAACTTGTCCCAAACAATCACACCAAAAATAACGCAAAAACATATGAACCATTTATTTCGAAAAAAACCTGCAAATAGTCATTCTTGAACATAACTTGCCACCTGCAAGCCAAACGAGATTTTCTGGAGACACAGCAAACAGTTCATAACATTTGCAGACTTTTCTCAAATGTTCACACTAATAATAACTATCAACAGATTAACTGCTCATGACATACATATTTGGAAAAAACCCTGAAAATCGCTAATATTGGATATAAATTGCCACTCGCAGGCCAAATGACATCTTCAGGAGATATGGCATATGGTTCATAACATGTGCAGAGTTTGCACTGATACTCACACCAAAAATAAGAAAAATCTGTTCATGATATATTCAGAAAAAACCCTGAAATCACCAGTTTTGGACGTAAATTGCCACCCGCAGACCAAACCACATCTTCAGGACACATGCTATACGGTTCAAAACATAACATGCGCAGAGCTGCCCCTAATATTCACACTAAAAACAACAAGATTCGAATTAACAGTTTCTGACATGTTTGGAAAAAGCATGAAAAAAGCCATTTTCGGACGTATGTAAATTGCCACCTGCAAGCTCAACAAGTTTCCCAGACATGACATGTGGTCCACAGTATAACTGCTACTGTCCGGAAGTTTCATATGGAAAATCACAAAAAAGAAACCAATGGATTTTTGAAATAGTTTTGAAAAACCCTGAAAATGGTCATTTTTGGGCATAAATTGCCAGCTACAAGAAAAACAAAAATTTTTTTTCAAAATTCCGGCTCTATCACTCTCCGTCAATTACGGATTTTCATCTTTATCCGAGGTTATCCGAGAAAATGTATTGGTGACAGACGGAAGGACAGACCTCATTATATAGGACTCTTCCGCAAAAGCGGCAGACCAAAAAGTGAAAATAGCCATTTTCAGGTGTTAATTGCCACCTGCAAGACGAATGAGATTTTCCTTGATGAACACTGTTCTTGACATACTCCGGAAAACCCCTAAAAATCACTATTTTTGGACGTAAATTGCCACCCGCATAAGCAATGACATTATAGCACATGGTTCATGGATCAACCGTTTATGACTATTTGAAAAAACCTGAAAATAGCCCATTTTGGGCGTAAATTACAACCCACAGGCCTAACGAGATTTTACCCAGACATGGCACATGCTTCATAACAAATGCAGAGTGGCCCCTAAGAGTACCACCGAAAAATGTAAAAAAAAAAGAATCATTTATGACATGTGAAAATTACCAATTTTGGACGCAAATTGCTACCTGCAAGCCTAAGGAGATTTTCTCGTGGCATGGCATTACGGTTCATGACATACGCAGAGATGCCCCAAAGAATCAGACCAAAAATGACAGAAATCGGATAAACTATTCTTCACATTTAGAAAAAACCCTGAAAAATTGCAATTTTTGGACAATAATTGACATCGGCACCCAAATTTTTCCTCGGTTACGGATTACCACCTTAATGCCAAATTTCAGAAAAATCCATTAAGCAGTTATCCGGGAAAACGCGTTGGTGACAGACGAAAGGATGGACCGACCTTTTAGGAATTTTCCACTGAAGTGGAAGACCAAACAGAACATTTGATTTAGGATAAACATTACAGTAAAACATAAAAATCTGTAGAGTGTTGAGCAGTTTCCGGTAAGGCCTGGTTAAGTGCATGGCACCACTGGGAGGGGGGCACTTTTTTGCCAAAAGGAATTCATCTTTGATTGAGATATTTTATACACATAATGCTCTTTCAATCATAGGAATTTTGAAATTTGTGGCAAGATCTCCTGAAGGAGGTTTTTCGACGTGAACAAATAGGTGCACAAAAACAAAAAATTCTGTGTTAAGTTGTTAAACAGTTAATGCTGAAGCTGTTCTATTTTGCCAATATCCCATGATTTCGAAAGAAAAAGTTGTTGCTCCAAATGCCTGTTAATTGAGGCTTACAATTTTAGTTCGTCGAACCGCCAAGTTCAGAATAAAGCTCATATAAAGACTGTCTTCAAGTCTCATGATCGCAATTCAAAAAAAAATACTGGGGCATATTCTAGAAGGCCAAGTTATGCGTTCGATTTCCAGAAAAAGTGAAACATTTAGCAGGTTTGTCACAGGATTCTACCAAGGGGCAAGCTGCTGCGTTCGACAGTTGATAGCAACATAGGGCTAAAATCAGCCCTGATAATGTTACCAAATTTTTGCCCTTCAATGATGCCATTGATAGACATAAGTCATGACGGCAGAAAAAAATTAGCTTTTGAACTTGAGAATGGCCCCTTACCGTGCTGAAGATGGCAGCCAAAGCCAATTTTCCCCTTGAGGGAGAGATGTGGTGATAACTGCTTCGGCACATGTGCAGTGATTGTAATGTGAGCATTTCGTCGCTGCGAAAACTTTCAGTCACATTTAATTCTATATTCTTGAAGCAAAAAGCATTGTTTCGTCATATTTGCTAAGTGGAAATTCAACCATACGACGATAAGAAAGCAACAGGTGGTGTATATATACCGCTGTCGGTCTGTTACTAAGAGCAGCGTTTTATCCAAACACTTCAAAAACTGAATTTGGCAGATGAAATCACTCACCCAGTCTCAGCAAAAACACTACTACTACGGGGATGAAGATTGTAGGATCTGCAAACAAATTCATTAGACCTAGAGTCTTGTTTTTGTTGTGTTTTGATGATTGTATTAAGTCTCATTTTTTTAAGTATTTAATTTATATGAATTAATAGTTTCTAATTATTTTAGTAGTTCAGTTGTTTGTCTGTCAGGAATGCTTCAAGAGCGCTGGAAGCTCCTAGCCTTTGTGATCTGACAAACTCACCATCTGAGTAGCACTGCGTGCTGGGCCCGTAACACATGTTTAAAGCAACTACCAGAGACTCAAGTGCTGGTCCTGGATTGTTTGCAGCTATATTACTATAGAATCCCTGCCAATAATGAGGAATGTCGACCTTTTCTAATTTATCATCGGTAATTGGCTTTGTTTGTCTTCGTTATCGATACCCTGCAAAGCGAGAGTGTGTGTGTCACACTCTACAGGTTGCTTCCCTGATGCTATTTGTGATGCTTGCTCATCTCATCAACAAAGTTATCATGATACCAAGAATGGGAAGGGGTGTACAAACTCAATTCATTATCTGTAGTCGCAGCCTGAAGCACCATTAGCTCCTGTAACTTTCTTAACAAGCCGGATGACGGAATATTACGCAAACACACCTGTCCTTTCCTCGTGAGCAGAGACACGAAAATATTCCACTACAGCAGTGTCAGCAATCCTGTCTGGGAAGAGTTCGAGTCGTGTGTGATTGAATCTCACTCCAAGATCACAATTTCGTGTTTTTCTCGTGCAAATCATGCACCAAACATTTTCATAAAACTTTTGGACTCCCGAGAGGGAAACCAGATATTGCAGTCGGCGATTTTGGGGGGCATTTGTTTTAAACGTGAGCATGTTCCAAGTTTGCAAGGCAATGATGGTGCCTTTCCATTCCACTGCTAAACAAAAACAAAACTGCTTCATATGAACTATGGCAGATTCCAAATGAAAGCATGCAAATTGCAGTTTCGAAAAGTTTACGAAAATCTTGCATAACTTTTATGTCTTCGAATTCGTTTCATGACTTATTGGAATGCTAGGGTAAACTGGTCAGATGATTATGCAATAGCATTCTGGCAGGTTGTTGCTAGTATATGCACAGGCACCATCCAGATCTTAGCAATTTTGTATCATCGCATACAAATAGGAATTTTCTGTGTGTTATGTTGTGCACCTGAATTGCACACCAAAATGGAACATGGTGTGTGCAACGGCGTTTGCATGTGATCACATGTCACGTATGGACAGGCATGCATCGGCGGCCATAAAAACAGGATAGAGGTATTTCAGTTACATTTACGCGCATTTGATTGATCGTAGAGAAAAACATGGCCGCCAGTAGAAGGATCTCTCCTCCTGAAGCGAGTAGTAATACGTCTTTGAGTAAACTACCAGAGTTTGTGCTGGATTCTGAAACGAAATGGACCTTGCTAAGCGAATATTCTGCATCAGAAAACAGTGATCAGAGCCCAACTAGTCCTGTTGAGTCAGACATTGACGAAGAAATAGTGAGAGGACTTACACGTGAGCTGCTCAAAAGTATCGCTTGAGGGTTCACAACATGGGTGAATGAAGATTTGAGGCTAGCATTTTCAAAGACTTTTAATGCACCAAATGGCACATTTGACAAAAATGAATGCCCCCAGTCGCCATGGCTCCAGACTCTATAAGCGGGCTCACAGCGCCCCCTGGAACCAATTCTGATAAACTCAGAAGCTTTGCTTCGCTCATGTCTTGATGACCTCAAAACTCAAATCAACCAACAACAGAGAAAAATCTTATCACTTGGATAAATCCCTGTAAGAGGACATGGCCAATTCACTAAAGCAGTGTGGATAGAGAAAGATTGACTTTTTGTTATTATTGGTAGTTTTCTGCCAACCCCTAATTTTACTCCAGCAATGATTCAGCATTCCAGTAGCACCATTTTCAGCTCCCTCTCCCCATGAAATGAAAATTGATAAGCCAGATAAAGAGATGTCTCACAAAAATCTCAAAAGTTGAATTGACTTGAACCATGAACATCAAAATAAAACCAAGCTTTCAATTTGCTTACATGTTACTTTCGACTGAAACAAAACGTACAGCACACTTTCCAGTTTTGTCAACCACGATTTTGAGTCAGACCAAACACTATTGTGTCAAACCTCACCGTCGACAAAACCATCAGCAAAATACTACAAGATAAGCATGCATACCTAAATAGGAGTCACCAAAAGCATATCCAAAGGACAGCCACAACGCAGCTGCCCATGTAAAAGTCCAATTCCAATCCTAGGAAGAAAATAATCACACCAAACACTGATCCATACAAATCAAAGAAAGACAAGACCTTTGAAATGTATAAAAATTGATAAGCATTAATTCATAAACAGTGCACACATAAAATAAGGCATAGAATTACAAGGGGTATCAACCCCACCCCTAAATTTGGATATCCCCTCTAAGGGAAGCCCTCTGAAAATCAGATAACTGCCAAGCCTCCTCACCTTCCGGAACACCACTAACTTTAGAAATACACCTGACTCACCATCTCTCCTTGTTGCCAAACTCTAGCTACGTGAACGCCTTTGGTGTGCCTACCCTTGCCATCCCAAATTACGTTCCAATGGCTTGTGAGTACATACCTGTACTTTCCTTGCTTAGCCGAATGGAAACGTCCGGAACATTAGATGGCAGAATGGCTTGGACACTGCGGCATTTGTAAACAATGATAAGAGAATTACGGTTCT
>JAOBRC010504230.1:0-14362 GCA_027575255.1 Scolionema suvaense | reverse complement strand
GACAAAAAAGCCCCCCCCCCCCCCCCCCCCCACTTCCCGTCCGGGAAGAAGTAGCACTTGGAACATCCGGTTAAAATATGATTAATACTTATTCCTCACGCACATTGTGTCCGAATTTGAGCTTGTTTAGATCAGTGTTTCAAAAGTTATGAAAAATTTCTCGGTGTAGTCTGACTCAGCACCATTGCATTTCACATAGGCATTTTGTGCAGACTCAAACAGCACCCAGATGGTAGGCTTCCTTCATTATTAATTTGAAGATATTGAATCCAGTTGATGTTTTCTAGAAATTTGAGTGCCTAAGGAGTACCCTTCCAAACTTTCCTGACATTTGGGCCTCCCAATCGGGAAATAGGTGGGGGAGGCAAACATTGCTTGTGGCGACGGATAATGCAAGAACTGGAGCAAGCAAGACATGCGCAATCAACCACGGAAGCTGAACGGTGCTATAGCGCCAATACTGGTGGGAACCAGCGGGATGCTAATTCCTCACCAGACCTGAGCTCCACCCCAGCGACACACATCAAAAATGCAATGTATGCTTGCTTACCAGCTCAACACACACACACCCTAAAAAGGGGTTAGCCAGACTGCTCTTAAGAGGGTTAATGCAATTTTTTTCTTGTGGTACATTCCAATGGGCCCTAAATGACTAAAAGTAGTTGAAAGTCTAAACTCCCCAAACTTCTGCATTTTAAGCTATTTTTTGAAGTTCATGTGTCGAAAATCCTGAAAACAGTTGCTGAAGAATCTGTCACAAATGCTGAGTTACGTTACAAAAGGCTGATATCTTGTGATTGGGTGGATCACAGTATTTCAAATTTGATCAGGATATGTATAAAGGCATGTACCTATAAGCCTGGAAAAAGAAGTTCATAATCTTTTGTCGTTTTTCAAATAGTTTTTGAAAAACCATGGTCAGGGACGGAATCAATTTCTCCAGGTGGAGTGGTACTCATGTTCAAAAACATGTTCATTTCATGAAAAACATGTTATTTGGACTAAACTAGAGGGCAAACAGCTTGGTCTAAAAAATGACCTATTCATTGAAGCAGTCCATTACCCTCCTTCGAAAGGATCTCAATCACTGGAAAGCGAAATTGCCCTTCTTGCACCCTTTGAAGAAGATATTATTTCTTACGGCTACAAGGGAGATGTACGGCTTGTGGGCGATTTCAATGCCAGGATCGGCCTCCTGAACGAAACCTTTCACTAATCTTGAACTTAATGGTTCTGACGATGTCCTGGCTGCACTTATCGCTATACGACCCCGCCAGACTGTGGATGTTAAGTTTACGGACCGGGGAAAAACACATCTGGAAATTTTTAGTAAGGTCCATATCATGACACTCAATAGACGAACCTTAGATGAAAAGATCAGGCTACATGTCACACATATGATCGTAGCAGCATTATCGACCTCGCATTGACAAGCCACAATTTTGCTCCCTGGTTGAGAAGTTTTAAAGCACAGGAACCTCTGTTTTGCACGGACCACTGCCCGATCTTTGTCACAATTGAATGCAATCAGGTGGCTGTTAGACAAGAGGAGGAAAGTACGTGCCTTAAAACAACACCTCAGAGGTACATTTTCGATTCAGATAACGCTTCAAAATTCTATGCAATGTTGAAGACAATAGCTAAAATTGAAAAATGATTACACGCAGGTCTTGTGAACAAAAGAGTGCAATAAATAGAACAGTGGGTTGAAGCTGTAGCCCACGCTACCCTGAAAGCTGACAATTCGGTTAACAAGACTCCAAGAAAGATTAAATGGACGAACAAAAATTGCTTTGCTCAAGGAAAGGTCATCCAAAAAGCCCGTCAGGAGTTTCTGAAAGACGTCACAGGCTTAGATAGGCGAGCAGCGTATCTGAATGAGAAGAAAAAAATATAAAAATCTTCTTTACTGTACAAAACGAGCTTTCCAGGAAAGGCGAAGCAAGAAAATCGGCGAACTTGCTCAGAAATCGCAAATGCAGTTTGGAAAGCAGCTAGTTTCTCTATCTCAAAGGAGATGTTATAACAGTACTCAGATACTTTCGTCTGTATTAAAGCCCGTGTTCAATGAAGTTCCTCGTAACTTACCACGCTCTTTGGAACTCCTCTTATATCATCCCAATCTGCAAAACGGGTGACGTTAATTTTCGGGGTATATGTATAGGTCATGCTGTAGGCAAACTGTTCAAAAAATGCATTTATGCAAGAATGGAAACTTTCTTATTTGAAAAATGGATTCTACCAGATAATGCGATAGGCTTCCGAACGTACCTCCGAACTGAAGTTACTATATTTGTGCTAAACACCACTCGACAAAAAATATAAGAAAATTGGGTGGAAAAATGTATGCTGCCAGCATTGACGTCGCCAAATTATACGATATAATTGATCATGAAATACTGCTTGATAAATTAGAAAGAGTGGATGAGCGGGCTCGTACCCTGATTAGCAGCATGTACAGTGAGATTTCGTACACTATAAAAGTTGAAAATGCCAGAGGACAATACCTTACTACTGAATTTACATCCTATGTGGGAACAAAACAAGGCTGCCCTCCTCAGCCCTACCCTGGCTAATATTTTTCTATATGATATTTATGAGAACCTTGCACGGATGGACACTATACTAGCAAACAACCATCTGAACTCAATCTTATGGGCGGATGACCTTGTAATTTTCTCGCCTACTCGAGATGACCTGCTTTACAGTCTTCAGGACTACTGCAAACGAAACAAGCTGCATATCAATGTGGATAAGACTAAGTGTATAATTTTTAATAGTAACGCTACTGGGCACAATTATTCAAATCCTTTTGTCTTCAATGGGCACTTAGAAATTGTACCTTTCTTTAAATATTTAGCAACAGAATTCCAACAAAAGGGTTTGTTCAAAGAGGCTATTAAAAGTAGATGTGCGAAAACTAGAGCAGCATCATTCCTCCTCCGAAAAGCGTGCTGTTCAGACAGCAGAACCTTCGGTAGTTCACAACTAATAACATGCCTGTTTAGAATTATGCCTATCCTTACCTGGGGTGTATTGATATGAACATCTCAACCAAATCATGTAGTGCTCATAAGTAGACCCATAACAACATCAAAACATCACATAGAACAAGAGATTTCCAAAGAATTGAAAAGGAAGGTACACCTTAAAACTGTGCGCCGCTACCTTCCCGTTACTGAAGGACAAAAACGTACATTCCAATCAGGTTTTGTAACTTTTTATACAAAATTGATTCTCTGAGGTGCGACAAAATTTGTGTGATTTTTTTCCAGTTGGAAACAGCAATTTTGAAATCGTGGACATAGAGCGTTGCCAATTGCAGTTCCACAAAGCCATTCTCAGAGCCAGGAAAACCTGTCAGAGTGATTTTGTAAGGTATGAGCTTGGAGAATCCAATTAACACAAAACATGTTACATGAAAGTAGGCAACTGACTGATGCTCAGAGATCGTTGCTCAGATGCATTCTCCAAACATTGGACTAGCTTAGTCGCTTTTCTTTAAAACCCAGAAACAAATGCCATCAGTTGCTGTATTCTGTGACTGCTGCCAAATTCGAATGAGATTCTTCATAACAGGAGACGAGAAAGAAATTCTGGGGGTATTGATTGACTTTCGCATTTTCCGCTCATCACACTCCGGCTTTGGTCGATAGAAGTAACTATGATAGATCTGATGAAATGGACTAGCTAGTCTATCCAAACACCATCAAATCTAGGTTACAGGTCTATTGAAAGACTCAATACTGCAGGAAACTTGCACAAACAGGTGTATTAGCATGGACGTATAATGTGACTATACGTTAAATGCAGCCTATCTGGAATGCATAAATGATCCTTGCTACAGGGTTGCATTTACCCGCGGAGAACCAATATTAGCTGCCTTGCTGCGGACATGGTGTCTTTATCAGAAAGGGCGCGAGTGACTCCTTATCGAATTTGCCTCTTTCGCCCTCTAGGCCGAAATGAAACAGTTTAGCATTTTCCGAAGCAATGCACCAACTCAGAAATTTATGCCGAAAGAAAAAAACTCTTAGACAAAATTTATGCAATAGAGTAACTCCCAAAGCACAGTAGCAAAACCTCTCACAGAACAAATACGATCCTTTAAATTTCAGGAGCACGGTGTGTAGATATCTTAAAGCGTTATATGCCATGTACCACACCTGGGAATAGGCGACCCCAAGTGATTGTACCCAAACAGCAAAACTACCTCATGACTGACAGCCCACACAATCTCCTGTGCAGTTTCGTTGTGTGTGTCTGCAGTGACGAGTTTGTTTTTTTAGATGGCAGTATACTTGTATATATATATGTTAAAGGAAGGATTGGATGATGATTTAGGATGGGCGAATACACACATAAGTTTATTCACCCCACAATCTATGGGTATCCTTTTACTAGAAACGATTATCGTTTTCGTTATCGTTATTGTATGCTTGATGATATTTAAGGCCCAACACTATCTTTGGCAGTTGGCGGTCAGTTCACACTCGCTCTAGTCAGCAAGCAAGCAAGCAAACCTTACTTCTACCAGGAATGGTTCTTTGATACATGTTAAGGTTTCTCAAAGTTAACGACAAAATCATACATCTATTAAAAGTTCCTCTACCTTACTCTCCTTACGTCCAAGGCCGGTTCTGAAACGCGTTGATAAAATATCAGGAAGATTTCTATGAGTATCGACTTTCGTAATATGGTTTAACTACCTGGGACGTCACTTTTGCCCACTGAAAGAGTGTACCACACACGCCTGCATTTTGTTCCTATTTTATATATTGTCTGCACTACTCTGACGTGGTCTAGTCATATCGGAACAGCTAAGACAGTATCGTCTGGGCAAACAAACATTTTTACTAAAGTTTTCTGACATCACATGCCATTGATTGATGATCCATGTTGACGTGAGCTTGCGCACTGCAAAACGCCTTCTCACAAGCAATTCACTCAGTCCGTGAGATTGATTGGGACAATTATCGGATCACATTCTTCCGTCTAAAGGTATGAGTGCATATATGAGGACTCGCCTTTGGCAGTTGGTACACTGATCCGGTAGTGAAGGACACTTCATCGTTTTCTCATAGCTTAGGAAATTTTTCTGACTAGCTGAGTAAAAGATCAATCGAATTTCGTGGTGAGACATGCTTATTCACAGGAGTGCAGGGGTTTACAATTCTTGCATCCAATTTATTGTTTGATTTTAATATAAATTTGTATGATGATGATCTTCGACCTTGGGCGCTGTGCGTCGATTTGGTTTACCTGCTTTAATTCTTATTGAAACTTTTAGTTATGCTTCTCATGTACTGCTCCGTCCTTTTTTCGTTTATTACTAGGAATTCTGTGTATTTTCTACCGAAAAAAAACTGGTGATCTGGAAGTGATAATGTTATCTATTTTTTCTCTTCAATTTTAGTGTCCAAATCCTCGTAGAAAGTCCTTGATAAAATTTTTATTATCATGGTTCGAGTTCCAGTGTTACAAGCTTGTGTGTTTTTGCAAATGTTCAGTAATCTTTCATTACTTGTTTTAATTATGCGTCTGCAATTTATTTGAAGTGCTATGTTTTTCTTTTAGACGTTGCAACCGCATAATCGACCGCAACAGGTGATGTAAGTAACTTTATTTTTTATCTTCAAAGAGAGGTTTAGCTCCGGCGCCAGAGAAGAGTTGCTCAATTTGCTTTGGGTTAAAGAGTTGTGCTAGAACGGTTTTTTAAGTTTTTGCCTCTATCAGAATTACGTTCCTACGAAAAGAGTTTCTTCAAAAATTACGTGTATTTAATTTGCTATTAACATATCTCTCACATATCCACTTTAATGTTTCACTGAAGAGAATAAGGTTTTATTCATCAGTCAGCCATTGACACCAGCCCCAAGATGATGAAACAGGACTCTTATGACAGAAAATTCCGGCCAGTTTTAATAATATTTCATCAGCCAAGAATCGTATAACGCTATTCTATATACAGTTGTATTCTTAGCCTGCTCCCAGACTGATCGAGAAAGTTAGCTTCTCTCAACGAGCAAACGAGTGAAGTGCGCTAGGGCTGGGAGCAGGCTATTATATTCTACAACACTAACTAAGATAAATGTTCGTTTGTTGAAGATCCTTAATTTTTGTTTTCTTGAATAAAAACCGAAACAGAATTGAAATATTTTAACTTTATTGGTGAATTGATAAGTTTAGGTTTGGGGGTTTCAGTCAACTTTGTAATTGCAATATGGTAGTAACTTTTACCAACTTCCACGATCTTCTTCCTTCTTTTTTGTGTATAGTTTGGAAATAGTGATTATTATTAAAAAGAAGAAAGAAGAGGTGGAAGTTGCTACCATATTGCAATTACAAAGTTGACTGAAAACCCCAAAACCTAAACTTATCAATCATGAACTGCCAACACTCCCATAAACAATTTATTTATTGGTGAAAACGCGTTCTCCTACGCGCTTTGTGAGTATCACACTCCCAGCCTGAACTCGAACTAAAAGTGAAGTACCACCTGACCCAACTGCCCAAACTTCTAGAGACTTGGTCAAAACTTAAGAGTTTATTACGTTCTTGTTAGTTATAGTCAATAGTTTGATATTTGTTATGGTTTAACATGAGGATTTTACCTGATGATTTTATGTTTTTCGATGTCATTTTCTGCTGTGATGTTCCACGACAAAATTGGTTTTGTTGACCTATATCAGTTCGCACACAATGGCTTCAAAAACGCAAACTAGGATGTATAGTGGTGCGCCGGTGAGAACGGAATGCGTATCATATGTGCAAAGCTTTGATTGTGCATTGTGCACGGTTTCGAATGGGTTGAGTCAGTCAACTGCCTTCCTAACAATACGTCATGGCTGAGAGAATCACCTGATTGAAATTTAGAAGACATCTGTAATCGCAGGAAGTTTATGGAAATGCCTTTCTTCGCAGTCTAGAGAGAGCATATACCGATAATTAGGCGCATAATAAAAACATCATGTTCCAGAGGGGCATGTCGAAAGAACAGAGTTTATAATAAATCCATCTTTTCATGAAGACTAATCTCACTTTTCCCAAGGCTGTATCCTGTACTCCCACAGAAATGAATAGATCAAGTCGAATGCTTTGCGCAGTGGATTATTTGCAATCATATCACTTCAGTTCAGGCCAGATATTTGTGACAAAGGACCTGGGGCGAGGCAGTCAATGGTCTTCTGTAATTGCCTAGGTTTCTATTGTCTTCCTCCGTGTCCGTAAACGGCATGGGTCGATGCATTATTCCCATGATATGATTTAATTCCATGGGGGTACTTTAAGTTCCACCGGCGTAATATGCTTCGTAATTTTTCTAGCTGAGCTTTGAGTAGGACACATCTCACCTCTTTTTCTCTGCAAGATTGACATGTCTACGGTGACAGAAGCAAATCCGTTCGTAACTGGAGGGCGAAATCCGGACAGTGATGCAATATGGATTCTTATTTCCGCTTTTATCATCTTCACAATGCAAAGTGGTTTCGGCTTATTGGAGTCAGGTAAGTTCAATATTTTTACTTGTGTGATACTTTGTGTCTAATTATCCCAAAATGTCGAAGCCTCGCGTGTTATAACGTTCTGGAAGTCAACTGCATCGGAGGAACTTTAAAAAACGAGCACAGCACATTCGAAGTATCATGATGTATACCCTCACAGCTGAATTTGTATTGTCCTTAATACTTTCCACAAAACGTTTTTGTTGATGCTGCAAAAAAGTTATCTGTTCTTTTCTAATTCCTGGAATATAGTCAAAAAGTCAAAGTCAAAGTCATGTCTTTTGCCAACAAAATGCAAATCCGAAAACACAAGAAATACATAACATCATACTAGACTTTAACCCGTCAATAATTAACGGAAAACAAATACCAATTCATAGAAATCAAATAACTTGCTAATATAGGTAACTAAGTATTTTGAAAAGAATGAGCAACAAAATGATGCTGATCAAAAGCTGCTTTTCTTATTCTTAATTGCCTTTGTTTATTCCACAATCATTGCAGGTTTGGTTAGCAGCAAAAATGAAGCCAATGTTATGATCAAGAATATGCTGGATGTCACACTGGGAGGAATTTCGTTTTGGTTCTTTGGATTTGGATTTGGTTTTGGTGACGATGATGATCATGGCACTCAGAAAATGTCTGGTCTTGGTTATTTTGGCTGGGATTTGATCAATGTTGACACTGAAGGACAGATTTATGCAAAATACTTCTTTCAATTGAGTTTTGCTACTACAGCCACGACAATCGTCTCGGGTAATTTGCTGCTTGTAATTTATTTCATTAACACGTTTTTGCTGGGTTTCTTCGTTTACTGCTTAATTTCTTTTGTTGAAAGGGTAGTTGTATGTATGGCTATAACATTTCGTGTTTGCAGAATTCACGAGTTTCCTAATTTTGTTCTTGCTTTTCTGTTTAATAGTCAAATTGTCCTTAATTTTGGAAGCCTCTGTGCCAGTCGGCTTCTTCCAAACAGGTTTCTTATTTTTAAAAAAAAGTGTAGCTTGATACGACGAGCTTATCCAGTTTCGTTAGACTACAGTGTACTTTCATTTCTCTCAAGAATAATACAGCAAATCTCATCGATCAATCAGGTCGATAGACCATTACCTGATATCCGACGGTAGGTTTTTCTTGCGATGTCCGCACTACATGTAAACTTCGCGAAAAACCACTTTTCTCTACACGGAAGTAGGGTAGCAGCCCCCGTATAGAGAAATGTCGACATCGGTTATCAGGTAAACAGACCAAGGGTTGAGAAACCTGTGGATAAGCTGGACTTGTCTCAGGACATGATTGTTCGTCACTACAGGATGGAGGGGTTATTTTAGCTACTTCTAGTTTCATTAAAAATTAAGCCTTTTTCTACAAATCAATCTTGTAAAAATCAGAAAATATCCACAGCTTTTTTCAATAATTCTAATGTTGCATAAATCGATCTAAATCCTCCGATGCAACCTTCTCTTTAATGACTGAGGGCCCATATTTTTCTAAAAACATTCTTGCGTTTATTTTTCTAAAGACATGTTTGTGTTAATTATCTCCGACATCACGTTATCTGCACTTCCTCAAAGGACTCTAACGCCTCATTACTCAACGTTTATTTAAAGAAATTTGATAAGAAACAGTATAGGCTAATGATGTAATACTAGACACCATGCGCCCCACGTTTATTGACAAAGGTCTTTGTAATGAAGTCTAAGTTCAGTGTAAGTATCCCTAATAATAAATAATTGTTCGAGAAAATTGCGTGTTTATCGATAAAATCAGGCAACAATACAATAAATTCGCATGACCCTTTTTAAAATTCTGATCAACACAGGATGTCACATTAAATAGAATGGTATGTCATGTTCAATGGCAGACTACAGGAAGCAATTACGACCAGAAAAACTTATTTGTCTTAATTACGGTTAGGCTAATCCTAGATTATCAAGATTCTCTCTGAGATTATGATTCTGGCAGGGGTTGGGAAACGCAAATTTTTTAGCCCTGTCAAGGAACTTCCTTGGTTCCGTCAATGTCTTTGCGTCTCTGGCCATGTGCACATTGCTACAAAAAATTGTCCAACCCATGACTTTCCTTTTCCTCAAAACTGAGGCGTTCATTGACGCTTTTCTATGGAAGTACGTTTATCTTACATAAGCTGAACTTAATTGTGCATGCACTGTTCAGGAACTG
The DNA here is from genome assembly GCA_027575255.1 of Scolionema suvaense. Classification (NCBI taxonomy): domain Eukaryota; kingdom Metazoa; phylum Cnidaria; class Hydrozoa; order Limnomedusae; family Olindiidae; genus Scolionema; species Scolionema suvaense. The sequence goes on along the minus strand of JAOBRC010504230.1, from coordinate 4,679 downwards.
ACCTGTGGTCAGGTACTTCCATTCTCACATGGGACCTCGAGGGCCTAATTCTTACTTCCCTCTACAAAGTTCGCATGACCTCAAGCTCCAGTACAGAGAGATGGGGAAATCTAGTTCCAGGTCATTCAGAAACCTGACCGAACCATGACGTTACATAGACTGCATTGTTATGACTAATGAAGAGCGAGACTCGTGCAAACCAAGGAAGTTGAAAATAACTTCCTTGTGCAAACTCCACTTTCCGCTAAAAGTTACCCTGGGACCAGAGTTTTCATTCCTCTATACTCGAGCTTCTGGCCCTTAACCGTGTGCTCATTTCTAGCACAGGACCAGGACAGGCGTCCCCTATACGTAGAAAGAGCCGATAGTTCCAGGGTACTAAAAGTATGACTTTCTCTCTCTCATTGGCATCCTCAGTTATAGTGAGGCAGCTTTTCAGTCTCGTCACAAAGCAGAAGTTAACTCCGCTTTCAATAATTCACTCATTGGTCAATCAGCAGCCTGTTGTTTCAATAGAAAGGTTTGCTTACAGTGTTTAGTGCTGAATGCTTAGCAACAAAAGAACAGTTAGAAAAATGTTTTGAAAACACGTCGCTTGCATCAGCGTTGATCTGATCCATCTACAATCCAACTAGTAAATTGTGTATTTTTCAGCCTATTTTCAAAGCGATCGGTTTAAGGTCTGCTTCTATCTACTCGTTGTCTGTCATCCAAAACCGATCTATAAGCCTTACAATTGCTTCATAAAATGTCAAAATAATTTGGAGGTGTTTACCATCTTTGCAGTTTCAAGCAACGCACACTGGTAGAATGCGTATCAGTCACTTATCTGAATTCTTCGAATGAATTGCTACACTCTGAAACAGCGCTTTCTCGCCGACCATTAGCAAAACATATTTTCACAGGACGCAAATCGCAAGTTTTTCGAACAAAGAATATCCGCACTCCCTGATTTGATTCTTATAAGTAAGTGCAAAAAATAAGCAAAATTGTTCACATGGTTATAAAAGCATAAAACTTCGCACATATGATCTTCAGGGCATGACTTGGAGGCACTCATAAAAATTATTTGTAGCGTCGCTATGACGTCACAAAAATCCCCTGATATGTATGGAGTATATGCATGCCCTGGGAATGCTTGCTGTGTGATAAGCTCAACTTCGAGACGATGTTTATCATTCCTTCTATCATTCAAACACGTTGGAATTTGGTAGGCAGTTGTACCTATATAACTTGTACTAATTGATAAAATGGGGAGGAATTATAGCATAGCATAATTTGCTGACCAGAAATCGTAATTGTTCTAACCACCCTTTAAAATGCCTTGAGCAAAATAGAGATGTGTGGACGCTTTCGGATTGGTTGGAATCTTTGTACTTGCGGTTATGGAGTGGTGAGGAGTATAAATTCGCATCAGAACCGATGTGTTTGACCTTGATTTCAGGTCAAAATACATCGGCAGATGATTAGTGACCATAAGTTCTGAGGGGTATTCTGAAATCTTTGCAGGAAGTAAGGTATCTATGGCAAGGAAAATTGACGCAATTATAGGCCCATCTCAGGTTTATCTATTCCCATGGAAATAATTTTGAATGATCCTGGTGCCATTATGGACTGGCGTCATACCAACAACGTATTTTGGTTGTAACAACACTTTTGGCCTATGAATTTAGTTTATTTCAGGCTTGCTGTCTCTACACTACAGCTGTTAAGGTTTTCTGTGTTTCTAAAGCACGTAAAACTTACAAACGAATAGAAAATATGTCAATCCTCCAGAAAAAAATTGAAGTCATATAACACTTTGGCCCATTTTGGTTCCAAGGATGAGGCCATATTGGAAAAACGGAAATGCTTTGAACTGAAATTCTCATCAGAGTGACTTTTTGAGGAGACGTAACCTTTCAGCTGATACTTTTTGTGGGATTAGTTTTTTGTTAAATCTTAGTACTTACGATAGTGGAATTTATTGAAAAATTATTGTTACTTATTTTTAGGAGCTGTCGCTGAACGGGTGCGCTTAAAGTCATACATCATTTTTGCCATTCTTAACACTGGGCTGATCTATGCCTTTCCCGCTCACTGGATGTGGCATCCTAAAGGATGGCTGGCCGATCTTGGAGCATTCGATTTTGCAGGCTCGTCTGTTGTCCACATGTCAGGGGGTGCCGCTGCGCTAGCTGCATCCATCATCCTCGGTCCTCGCCACAAGCGCTTCGGTCGTGACAGAAAGCCTTATTACATGGCCAGCCCCACCAACGTAGTTCTTGGTACTTTCTTCCTGTGGTGGGGATGGATCGGTTTCAATTGCGGCTCAACATTCGGAATGAGTGGATGTAAGTATGCCAGCATTCATGTCCTTTGCTTTTACTCGAACGAACAAAAAAAAGTTACCGCCAAACCAGTGCATATAAATTACGACTGATGGGCCCTTTTTATTGTTTACGAAACTTTTGGTATGTTTCAGGAACAAAGACATGCAACACCTAATTATCAGCCTTATTATCAGTTTGACCGCCAACCTCTTTACGTTATGGTATCCAAGTTTCAAAATTTAAAACTTTTTGCTAGCCATTAAATGACTTTTAGTTCAAGATCAGAGTTCATTTCGTATTCCAAGACGTGAATCTTTGTCGGTCAATTTCTGCTGTCCGTGTTACAATCCATACGGCAATAAGTTGGCTCCTTGAAATTCCAAACAAAAAATGTGTCCTCACAGCCTCAGAGCATTTAAGTTTCTTATGTTTTTGAGTAGGGTGATGGTACTTTTGCTCTATAAGTACCCATGTCGTGAACACATTGATCATTCTTTTTCACTTCTTTTTTTTTATCTATTCTTCAAAAGCTTATTATTTTGTGTTCAAATTGAATTCAAGTCACTCTCGTAAGAAGAAGGCTTCAATGTTTTTAGGTCAGACTTAAGCCTACAATCAGGTGCAAAATTGTTTAGAATTTCACCATTGTTCAGCCTATTTTCAAAGCCATGTATAGCCAATATCTGATCATATTTCTCGAAACACCAAAAAATCAGCTTGACTAACCAACTTCAGGGCTATAGCAGCCTCCAGAGTATCAAACTGGCACGATTTCATTGCCTGAACGTGTTCGCACGTTACGTCAGACAGCTGTTACTAAGCTTAATTCGCGAGATCGGAAAAAGTGGGCGTGGTCACAAAAGGGGGGGCATTTCGCCCTTCTCGTCCTAATAGTCCGATCCGTTAAACCGAGTGGTCAACCCGTGAAGAAACCCGTGGAGGCTTGATTTTTTCTATGGCTGGATAATACCATTAGTCCTTTGCTTGTGGGGACTGGCAAAGGCCATATTTCGCGCAAGTCTCAATATATTTTGCACTTGATTGTAGATCTTTGTTTGTTCGTAGGTAAATTTTACGGAAAATCTCTATATTTATTATTATGGCGACTGGACGGGAGCTTTCTTGCATCAAGTGTGCCATTCAATATTTGCAGTGTTTCTTCTGAAATGGCATACGCTTATACAAAATAGATCATTATAAGCGAACGGAAGAAAGCAAATATAGCTTCACCCTTATTTTTTTTTACCTACCTATCATCTACCACTGGCGAAGTGTCAACGATCAGGACAAATTTTGTTCGAGAAAATACAGGCCCCGGGGGGGGGGGGGTTGCGCCGTGGGGCTGAACTTGCAAAGTGATGAGAGTCTGCGGTCTCCAGCTTCAAAATTGGTTTCATGTTTAATGCAGCAGTGCGGAATACTAACTAGCTATTACACCATAAGTCATGGAGCCGCAGGCAAAATATGGGGAAATTATGAGTGCAGATTGATGAAAATTTCCTTTCTAGTCTCAACAAAGTTAAAATAACCTTGCTAGTCGAAGAAAATACTTTTTAAAGGTACTTTTTTGCAAGATGAAACAAAAAGTAGACCCATTTTTAGGGAATTTTAGTGGGTCGTACCCTTCCTTAGTGGCAGCACATCCCTGTATGTCATAAGTAAGTACCTCCTTCCGGGAATACGGGAACCGTTTGCTGCATTTTGTTTTCTGCTGAATTTGATGACACAAGATTGCAGACCGAACACATTTTTTTCAACAGACACTACGTAAACTGCTTGGCGCTCAGGAAGATTCTGAAAATACGAGCGTGGTCGAAGTATTCCCTCTCTATGCTGCTGTTCTTTGAATAACATTCTCACTTCCCTGTGTTTCCTTACAGCGTTGTGGAAAATTGCAAGTCGTACTGCTGTAGTCACCATGAATGGAGCAATGGGAGGTGGCTTGTCTGCTGTTATTTTATCACTCGTTCTGGACTTCAGTTATCGCCACTATTTGCTTGATATCCCTCAGTTCGTTTCTGGAATACTTGGTGGGCTAGTTGCTATCACTGCGCCGGCTGCTGCCATCGAACCATGGGAAGCACTTGTAATTGGATTCATCGGAGGATGGGTAGCTAATGGAGGTAATATTTTTGCACTTTCGCGAGGGAGGGGGGTATATCTGCCCAGGTTCTTAAATGGATTTTGTTTTCCAGCAAAGTCCTCCGGAAAATTTTAATTTTTGTCGATGGGTGGAAAACTTCATCAAACTAAATTTTTTCTTCTTCTATTTTATTTTGTTTTAGCTGGTCCTGCAATTACCAATCTAAACCTTTAAATAATACATTTTGTTTGTTTCTTTTGTCCTAAGACCTCCCTAATACTTTG
>JAOBRC010504119.1:0-11548 GCA_027575255.1 Scolionema suvaense | reverse complement strand
ATCCTTTGCAACGCTCTTTACACTGTGAAAGAATCCGTTACAGAGCACGATTTTACTTGAAAGCTGACATGCATGGACAAAAATCATGTAAATTTGTTTGAATGTAAAATATTCACGATTACGTCAAAATCATGATGTTAAGATATATGGATCAGAAAAATCGAAAGCGTTGAAAAAGAAAAACTTTTGGCAAAAACATTCGACTAATAAAAGGCTACACTTCCGGGGAAAATATTAGATAAAATAAAACAACACAGTTCCGGACAAAATATTTGGAAAATAAAAAGCTACAGTTCCGGACAAAATATTTGACATATAAAAAGCTACAGTTCCGGGCAAAATATTTGGCAAAAGTAGCTTTTTTTTCAACCAAAATCAAAAATTAACACTTTTGACCAAAACAGCATGTTGAATTCAAATTGGTTCACGAATTTTTTTTGCAGGTATTCGACTACTTGTCTCAACTGTCTCCATCCAGTTTCTAGCAATTTGGAATAGTGGGCTGAATTCTACGCACTCTATTCTCTAAACTAACAGAAAAATTACAAAATCTCAAGCCAAGCCCTGAAACATCCACTGCCACACCCTGCAGACACACGGAACTTGCCAAAACAAATTATAGTGACAAAGAGTACGTCCCTCAAGTAAAACCCACCCTCATGTCCTGCTTTGCGGCTCGGTACCTGCGGACATGCTTTCATTTACTCTGGATATGGAAATTGCGTAAACGCGCATGCGTGCCAATATATTTGTCCGGCATTGTAGTAGGTGAGTTTTGCCAGAATCTGCTAGAAAATGAATCATTTTATTACGATGTTCGTGTGGGAGAGGAGACTGTGGGGTGGAAAAGGTCTATTACACTATAGAAAACCCACATTGATTGGCGTCTCGAGGAAATCACTTGTTGTACAAAATTATTGACTAACTATTGACTTCCAAAATATTAAGAAATTCTATAAATGCAATTTTTTGGCGTAATGTACATTACATAATATTGCACAGATATATCGCTTAGTGCATAAACTTTCTTTTTAAGAGCAAAATAAAGCCAATTGTATGGTCTCTTTGCGAACTGTGCAGGGTCTTCATCGGCGTAGGACCATGTAATAACAAGTTTAAATGAAACCAGTTTGATGAGACCGACCATGCAATTACATGTTGAAATGAAACCAGTTTGATGAGACTGATCATGTAAATACATGTTGAAATGAAACCAGTTTGATTTGACTTTGGCAACTAAACACTAAAATTGGATGTCTCTCCATTGTTGTCAAGCGTTCCAGGGTTAGACAATATGCGAGCTCGTCTTATTTATATTATGCATGGAATTACATGCAAGATACACATGTACTCTGGTCTTTAGGTATGCTTGTTTTCATTTTATTTAGACGCAGACGAATGCTTGGTTGATAATGGAGGATGTGCTCACTTTTGCTTGAACACACAAGGCTCTTATAAATGTTCTTGTCGTGTTGGATATGTCCTTCAATCTGACGAACACACGTGCTCGGGTATGTGTAGTTTACTGTACAAATTTTATGGGAACGTTGGTTCCACTTGTCCTGGGTTCCACTTATTGAGTGCAGCCTTTATTATAAAATTCGAAAACGTACATACAAGAGCCGCTAACCTATTCGTCAAAATCTAATCAAAGGTGCTACTCGGTGAGGTACTTTTATATATCTGCGAACATCATTAGCCACCAAGTGAATCAAGGACATCATGCATAGCTACATTATTTAAAAGTTAGCTTCAAGATCTTATTTAACAGCCAGTTAGGACCTTCTAAAGAAACTTTTTTCAACATGGGTGACTAGCAAAACGTGTTTTGATTCGGAAAATGCCTATTCAACCATTCTCACTTAATACCCTGACTGCCATCTAACACATTGCGTGTGAAGAACGAGTATTCTCGTTTTTGGAACCAAATTCTAGTAGCATTCGTTAAAGCCCAATTAGAGGCCCTTCTCCGCGTTTTTAAGCGAAGTTATTATGTGCATCTGACCAGACTTGACGTTAGCACATGAAACAACATCTCATACAATTCTACATTTTTAGTGGAACGAAAGTAGCATTTGCCACATGAAAAGGAAGAATTTAATTGAATATACTACCAATTATGTGAATAAAAGAATGGATACAGCTATGAGCAAGTGCAGGTTATGTCATATAGGTGTCTGAAAAATAAATTTTAATATTTTCAGAAAAATTGGGTCCAAGCAACATGAAAACAACCAAATATAGGTGCCATGCGTCTATGCCTCAATCTCCATACCACATTTCTGCTTTTCAGTAAAATGAACTCATAAAGATTTAACCAGGATCTGAATTTTGGATGGGATACCGAAATTCAAGAATTGAACATAAAGATAAAAATGTCTTTGTTTGGTAGTGCCTGTGGTCGACATACTTTATACTGATAATTTCGATAGGTAATCTTATAATTTTTCATTTCTACGATTCTATCAGATCCTGCCCCTTTGAGCCATGAAAAAAAGTGCATTATGCAAAAAAAAAAACACACTTATGTCTTATTTCTACCATGTTTCTGCCAAAATTCATCGATATTGACCAATTTTCTGACCAATATATCCGGAAGGATATAGCCTATGACCATATAATTTGTTCAAAACGTTGCTTATGTAATTACACTTAAACTCCCCAGACAGCAGCGTTTCAACTCTTACCGTTCGGTTGCTATAGGAAAAGGTGTCCGAGGGGGGTGTATGAAAATGATGCTGTAGTTTTTGACTCCTGATTGAAATCTTGCGACCAAATGAGAATTTATACTTTCCTGAATGACTAGCCCTTTTCTGCCCGCTACGGCTGCCACTCTCCCCGGGACACAATAGGATAAAAACGCCACTAGCGCGAAAAAATAAAGCAAAGAACAAATTGTACTCACGTGAAATGATTGCAGCTTGAAAACTGAAAAATTTATTCGGACTTCAATTATTCTACGATCAAATATGAACAATGTTTTTATCTCACGTTTCCGCATGGAAAAACAACAACACAACCAAAATTCCAATATAAATATTTATGAAAACAACGAAAGAGATTTTATTTGTGGCGATGATCGAGAGATATATAAGTTAACTAGTAATGATCAAGAGATATATATGTTAACTGGTAATGATCAAGTGATACATGAGTTAACTAGTAATGATCAAGAAATATAGATGTCCATTAGTTAATTTCGGTGTTCATGGCATTGAATGGTTTTCCCAGTTCATTCATGGCATGGAGTTGAACTCATCCAAAATATCACCCGCAATATGACAAGTACGTTAGCTATATTTAGTAACATCATATCATCTTGATTCGGAGTGTAATGAAAATTAAATTAGCACTTTAAGTTTTATTCGTGTGTATGTGTATTTAGAAAACGTTGTTTTATTTTATCTGATTTCAGATCTTGATGAATGTTCATTATCTAATGGCAAGTGTGAACACACTTGCACCAATACATTGGGAAGTTACTTGTGTTCGTGTTACCCTGGGTACCACCTTGATCTAAATGGACGGACATGCTATGGTGAGTCTTGATCCGTTGTTGACATGGATTATAGTACAAGACATTTTAGTTGCATTCACAAGGCTACTTTGGCGATCAATATGGCTCCCTTGAGTTTTTAAACATACCTCATAGTTTTATCGCTGAGAAGTAAGACATAATAGGAAATTTGATGCTCACAGTTTTTTATGCAGTAAGAGTTTTGATGAATCCATTTGCATGAAATATGTTTCAGTACTGCTTGATTTTATCTGTTACAAAAAAGATATTGGATTCAGTAACACAAGTATCTTACTACACACACGACAGTAACGCCCAATTAGTAAACTAGGAGTAAACGTTAAATGTTAAGATTATCCAGCATGTCACCCAGCGCAGCTGGACTGTTGACGCTTTGACACCGAATGTGTGGAAATATTGGGTTGTACAAGAATGCAAATATGAAGGCACGGATCGTACGAACTCTATTTCTTATTGGTTGGTTGATATGCGAAGCGCAATATTCCAAGGCAGGACAGAGGCATGAATCTGATCAGTTGGAAATAAATACATTCCCCCCGACCCCCCTCAAATGTAGCTTGTCATGTTACGAAGCTTGAAGCTTTAATCCAATAACCTTGCATGACCCACCAGAGGCTCGTGCTACAGCGATATGTTGCAATCTGACTCACAAACAGGCTAAAGGAATTCAAACGAAAATTTTATACAGTGCGTTGGCCTCCCGACTACCATCCAGGCATCCAGATGGTTGGTTTCTCATTGACAGTTTAGCCTTTTGTATTGTTATCCTTTCAAATGCACTTCTTTTATCCCACCAACAAGAACCGCCACGCCACCGCTACATTCGGAATCGGATCGGCCCCATCATCACTGTTTCTAACAGGCCAAAAACATCATGTTGGGGCTCATGACGGATGGCTTCACTAATACGGTAACTCTATGAGTTACCTTTGCCCTAGTCACCCTGGGGTTTATATTGACTTGATACTGCCAGAGGGGGGCATTGTGGTCTTCCCTCGTCCTCTCAAAAACTACAGAACAGTATAAGCAGGGATCATATTACAAACAGTCAGGCATTATTTTCGTTTTGAATGGCCTGCCTACCTTGCGGCGGACGCATGATCATTTTGTTGAATAGAGTGATTGTACCATTGGATGCATGATAATGGGTTTTAATCGTTGTAATCGGATTATCTCAGAATGGCAGAACGCTGAAAACGCATATGAGACGGTTCGATATATTAACTTAAAATTCGTCCTCATTAAAAGTTGAAATCGCACAAAATGTTTTGCAAAAGTGTGTCTCTGAATGTTAATTTCTTTCTGGTATGGATATAAGGGGTTTCAGAGTGCAGCAAAAGCTGAGATATCAAACGAACGCTATTAAAATCAGAAAAAATATCACATATCTCCCGAATGAGATTATTTATAAAAATTTTGAGACACAGTTTAGTAACTCTAACCCTAACCCCGAGGAGTAGAGCAAAATTCACTCAATCGAATGGTACAGAAATTCTGTGCACCGGTTTAAGTGCGGATCACCTTCAACTAAAAGTATAAAGATCATCTTTATACTTTTAGTTAAAGGTCCTTGTAACTGTCACGTGATTTTGTACAACAATACTAAACAAAGTTGATTTTTCTGTCAAGTTTACGAACGCTCTATAATCCAGCTTTCTAATATTTGTTAAATAGTTTGTAGCAGAGTTTAATTCATGAATCGTGCGAGCTTTGTTAAGGTATCGCTAAACCTTTTTCAGTATCCTTAATGTGGTCGCCTGGTAAAATCTGATGACAAATCTATGAACTGTTTTAGTACCGCCTGATAGTGTTCAGCCAAATTGAAGAAATTTTGAGTTTCAAACTTTAGCATGCGCATAATTAATGAGTATGATAATTATTCTGGTTCCAGCACAGATAGCAGCTGGAGAAACTGCTTACCTTATTGAGCTGCAATTCTCACAAAATATTCAGTGGACCATGCTGCGTGTTCATAATAAAGAAGACGTAGACGCCAGAAGTCTCCATAATATAATCGATAAAAACTTCCATGCTTTAGAACGCTGCCCATATGCACCCGTACCTGCTCACCACATTTCAATGTATTTCGCCAAACGGTTCTTCACTGATAGTCTGCTCCGTAACAGCAATTTTGTACTTTCCAACCAACTGAGGAAACAGTGAAAATGGCCGAAAATGATAAGTCTCTGAAAATTTGAAGTGCGAAAAGTTCATATATACCATTTGGAATGGTAAACTAGTTAAGGATCCAGAGTGATTGGTAACTCAAGATAAGTCCCACAAGATTTAAGCCTCTGATCCGAACAAAACGTGAGTGGTTGCCAATAGAGTGGTACTGTTGTCATTTGTTTCTTCCTAGCAGGGAATAAATTTCAACACAACATAGAGCCCATTTCCACGGATGTTACAACAAAACTGAAGAAAACGAAAACAGTTAAAAACACATTAGATAGTGTTAACAGCAGTTATATTCATTTCAGATCATGATGAGTGCGCACAACAAGATCATGGATGTCAACAACTCTGTATAAATACCTTGGGACATTTTAAATGCGCATGCCGACAAGGCTACACCGTCCATCAAGAGAACGCTTCGCTTTGTGACGGTAAGCTTATGAATAGTTATGGGGGACAATGGCTGTTTTGTTGAATTGTTGATGTGGAGGATTGTCGAATTGCTGAAGTCGGTTGCTGCTTTTCTCGACATCTCGACTACTGCCATGAATCTGCCGAACCAAATGGGCCAGGAGCATTAACATAGTGCCGAGGACGCCATTCAACAAGGGTTAACATAGAGTAGCGCACAGTTGTGAGAAATGGCCAATCAATATCCGCCTGAATCTTTAGGGTTCTGGTTAGCACAGTTGGCTACGCGGCTGACAAGTAGCCGATGGGTTCCAGGTTCGAGCCCCGCTCCGGCTGGTTAGCGCGAAATCACTAAAGATTGAGACGGGTAGGGATTCAGTAATTTCTCAGCAGCTTCGTGTGGAGAGAAGAGCAGCAACCAGCTGTTTTGTATTTCTAATTATATATTTCATAGTTTGGAGAAAAAGGAATACTCTTAATATTCCTAGATAGTTATTCCCAAGAGGTGTGAAACACCAAGCGTGTAAAGCGGGTACTACTTCACCATCTACAAAATACATCGTGAAAGTTGTGAACAATGTAGAAAGCACTTATCAAGAAAAAATGAACCATTTATCAAGATTACACCAATGGAATATGGAGAAATGAGAGTTAAGTGATAATACAATAAAGTTGAACAGATATCACGTACAATCAAAAAGAATCGGATGGAAAAAGGAAAAGGGAAAGAAAAGATACAAAGAAAAAAGGTAGAAAAAGTTGCTATGCATGTACACTAGTCAAGCGATTCACTGTCTATGCTGTATATGCTGTATATGCTGTATAAGCTGTATAAGCTGTATATGCATAGCTTCCTTGAGTTTCCTTTGGGAGTCGGTTGAAGCAGAATCTAAACCGAGAAAAACAATGACGATCAGAGACGTGTTTACAATTACCCTGCTGCAAGTATTTGAAAACATGGGAGTTCTTTTGTCTACCCAAATGATCATCAATTCGTGGCTGGAGGTTTCTCTCATGTAACTGGCATTACAGCCAGCTCACGTAAACTTATAAACTACAACAGATTTGAGATTACTGGAAAGGCAATCCTTGGAAGAAAAGTATGATGACAACTTACATGACATGATGGAAACACAAATTTTAGAAATGTCGTTACAATAGTTCTTAACAATGCAATTAACTTTCTGTTCGATGAGAGTGCAAACATACCTACATACGGAAGGCTGTTTAACCGAATGGATTAGGGGCCACAAAACAGTACCGAGGACGCCATTCACCCATGGTTAACACAGAGTAGCTACACTCAGAGGAATGACCAGCCAATATTCGCGCTAGAATGGCTCAGTGGTAGAGTGGTTGCCTTGTGCACACAAGGTCGAGGGTTCGAATCCCGCTGTTGGTTACTGGTATGCGCGAAATTCGTAAAGTCTAAGACAGGTGGGGGCTCAGTAAAACCTGAGTGATAGTGAAGCGATGAGAAGAGACCGAATCTACAATTCATTAATGGCTCGTTATCTTAGGAGTTAAATCTTATCACCCAGAAACCTATAATCGGAATTCTCAAAAATTAGGCATTAATCCTATCCAGACTAGTCATTATAGTTTCCCAGGGCTAAGATAGGGTGTGCATGTGTGTGACTAGTATGCTCGCGACCCAGAAAAGCGTGATTCATACAAGTTTGCAAGACAATAGCTTGTACCAAGATATTCCTTCTGATGCAAAATATGCTACCACTATACTCGAAGTTGCTGATGTCAGTTGACCACTGCAACATGACACCAGGGACTAGCAGTACGACAGCCCAATCGAATTAGTTAATCAGTCATGTCATTAAGAACTAAGTGAAATTTTTGTGTGTGTATCCTGGGTGTCATTCTGCTATTGAGACTAATAACAGTTAAACCATTGTATCTCGTCTCCTGCTATCTAAATTGCTTCTCTGACAACATAATCATGCTCTGCTGAACTATGGAATGCTGCCAACGGGGGAATAAGAACAGTATGAGTTTTTAGAAAATTTCCTCTGAGGCATGGGGAAGAAAAAACGCTGCTATGCTGGTTCAAGCAAGAAGACAAATCAGTCATCAGTACTCAGGCACGTCTTGTAAATTTATTTACATCAATCGTCGTGCACGTTATGCTGGAGACAATGAAAGATATAAATTATGAGTCGGAAGTACATTTTGAATTTTTTACTTGAACTTCAATGATGGAATGAAGAGGGTGATATCATCATTTTATCCAACATGGGAACTTTCCCCTAAACGTTGCTAAAACTTTAAGTTTTTACAACATATTTTGAAATTATTTTCCTGAAGACTCCTTGAAACACAAACATGCTTAAATTTTGAAATTTTCATGCTCTAAGTTAGGCCGCCTATTGTGATAACTTCAAGGCAAAAAATAAGCAACATGCCTACAACTTTAGTATTAGTACTTCCAGAGTCGTGGCAGATGGAAGTTTATTGACCAGGGCCTACTAGCCACCTATAACCCCCTCCACTGGTCTGGAGAGGGTTCAATTTAACCACGGAAATTCTGGAACTGGATATACCTGATGGGAGGTAAACATGTAGATTTAAAACTGCTAGACAAGTTAGATAGTTTATTACTCTATCGTTTGGTGTCAAATATATTATCATTGGTAAGTGTTAGTTAACCCGATCTAGTATGGGGTCTTTTTTTCCTTGTACGTATGGGGAGTTTATTTCCGTATTGACTATACCGTAAGTCTTTGATATAGCCCCTACTCCTTCGAATTGGCTCCCATGGTAAGATAGGAAATCTACAATTAATCTCAACCCTCAAATTACCCCCAGGCGGTCAAATCAAATTTGCATGTGTCCGCAAATAGTTGGGTTTACTTGAATTAGCCCCCGGGAGCCAGAATAAATTAGCCATAAAATCATAAATAAGAACCATTTTGCAAAAGCTGTTATGCAGTTCTATAAATTACAAAAATTGAGATGCTTCACACACACACACACATTTCCTTCTAATTTCTGTCATCGAGTTCCATCAGGATGCTTTCATGCTTTATTTTATATGTATTTACAATTTAACGCACTCCCGAGTAGCCCACGTGTAAACAATGTGCAATATCGTTAAGCCACCATCCTCGAAATAGCCACCACCCCCTTTGACATTCCCATGGTAATTTTTATCTGTGCAATTAGCACCTGGGGGCTATTTCGAGAACTTACGGTAGCTACAACCACCAAGCATGGTGTGGTACCATCTTAATAATGAAAACGCATTATTTATTCTTGACGTTAAAATGCTTAGTATTAGGTGCCTGCTTATCTCAGTTGTGAAAAATTTACATAATTAATACCTTCCAATGGCCTCTTAATGAGTACAAATAAACTGAACTGCCAAAAATACTCATTTTCAGCCATGTTACAGAGCCAGGACAAAGGAAATTCAGCAATAATAATGAGGTCAACACCACAGAAACTGCTGACGTTGTCTAAAAAATGTCAATTTGAAGTTGAAATGATGTTCAATATCTCTCAAAACTTTGAATCGTGCAGCATGAATAATGGTGGATTTGGGTAGAGGGGTATCAAAGCATCCCTATCCTTTAGAACTGACTAATGCACGCCAGAATATATCATCACTTCCTGAAAAGGATAAAGCACTGGTATATAAAGAAATTGTGTTTAAAAATCATTATTTATAGCTTTCGACATCTTGGTTATTCTTTTAAAATGTTTTGTTGCACCTAAACTAAACAGCCTCGCCCGTAGTCTGCGTTCATTTGCATTTTCAATTGTACCTTTGTTATGCTTCGCAGACGTGGATGAGTGTGCCATGATTACGTTGCCATCAGGACAAACTGGCACATTGGCTAGTTGTTCACATTCGTGCACGAATTTTCCTGGCTCATTTGTCTGCTCCTGTCCTAATGGGATGTTCCTCCTTCATGATCAAAAGAACTGCCAAGGTATGACATGATTTCGTTCTCGACTTAATTTGCTGGTAAAAACGTTTCTTTGCTACATTGATAAAGGTTGTTCTTAATCAGCTGATTCCGCATACGAGCTTGTTAGTATGTAGTTAGTGTTTTAGTAACACTATATTGAATATAGTATTGAATTACTACATCACTTTACTTTGTCTGGTTGGAGTGATCAGTGCCCACGTTCATGTAGCTTTTACGTTCTTCTTGTACATGTTTAGTCAGTACTAACTTGCAAATTATCTTCTTTCATTTTTCCAGGGTATGAATGTATGCAACTCATTTAAGCAAAATTAGTGAAACAACGAATCTTATATATATAATGTCTAGATAATATTTTACTTATTACTTACATTATCTCTATATATCTCAAAAGTGTAACATACCTGCATGCTAGCAAGCCGAAAATTAATACAAAATTGATCAAAGGATTTTGACTATTGATTGGTTCATGCAATTCACGCTGAGATGTTTTCCTCGAACGCCATTATCCGAAACTCCGTGACTTATAATTCACACCGAGAAAAATTGTTAACGTTGTAGGTCGGTCTGCTCTGAGAAAATTGAGTCATCTCCATGTTTCTTGTTCCTGACTTGAAACTTGAGATTTTTTGTCAAAGGAGCTTTCTGCTTTAGATTTCAATGAATGTCTGAATGGAACTCATAGCTGTGATCTCGAAATCAGCACATGCATCAACATAATTGGTTCTTATTACTGTCTGCCGATTTGCAAAGAAGGATATCAGAGAGCTGACGATGGCTATCACTGTGAAGGTAAGAATTATTCTTCAGAGTAAATGAGTGTGCTTAAGATGCGGTATTTCTAAACATTAAAATCTGACTGGCGCCCAGATATTGTCAGCACGTTAAATGTACGGCAAACCAAACTCTTACCGAACAAACCGAAGTGGACCCTTCATGTTAGACGAGAGAGTGTACCAGTAAACTTTGTATATCCCTCATTCCCTATAAGGTTTTGTTCACACTTTCACTCCTTTCTAGATTTCTAAATTGGTAAGGCGACATTATTAACAGACCAATAAGGATGACAGGATAAGAAGACAGGATGTTCTAAAATGGCCTTCGTCACCATTCGAATGACAATTGAGTATACTATGAAAAATATACTAGAATGGGAGACTCGTCATCATCATTTGGAGCATAAAATGTTGAATCATATTTCTTTCAGGCATGCCTTGTGAACGACTTCCATTAATAACGGGGGCATCATGGCAATGCAACGAAACACGGACAACCGGTACTGTTTGCACATTTACTTGTATTCATGGGTTCGCACGAGTCGGTGATGCTGTCAAAAGGTGTCTTCCTGATCATACGTGGAGTGGAGAAGACTCAACATGTGAACGTAAGTGTTTTTCCTTCCCTTAAAGGGGCAGGATCCGATAGGTGTCTGAAAATAACTTTTAATATTTTGAGTAAAATTAGTTCTACTCAACGTGAA
>JAOBRC010504008.1:0-11548 GCA_027575255.1 Scolionema suvaense | reverse complement strand
GTGGGTTTGTTTTGGTACCTCAAAATTATGTTGCAAGGTGATGTGAAACTGAAGTTCGCTTTGCAGAGACTGTCTGTGGAGTTGTGATGCCTTTTTCTGTTTGGAAGAGATTCTGATGATATTTTTTATGTGGAAAGTATGTACAACTGCTAGGTTTTATTTTTTAACTGCGCAGATACAAACTGTTTTAGAATATTATGTGGCTGATGTCTGTTCCTGCATAGTTTCATTGTTGGTATTTCTTTTATTGATATGTTAGTACTTCTCATTGACTTGAGCATTGTTTATCCATTTGACCGGTCGCCAAAATCCTATCTTACCCCTCTGAAAAAAACTGTAGACGCACTTAAGGGTTCTTTATTGATTGTTTTCTAGTCCGTCTGGTTGGTACAAAGTAGTCTTGAACATTTGACTTGCCAATGATAAGTATTTTCAAAATTCTGGCCTGATAAGGATGCTACTTTTAATGCTTTTCTTACCGGACGTTGTTACGTTTGATAAGTTCTCTCACCCCTACCTAAAATTTGAACTACTTTACTTCACACATTGAACCACAAAGATAGTACCCCAGCGGGACTATAACGTGTGCAATTTAAAGTTAACTCCCTGTAATGTTTCTACGTATTGTATCACATGGTACTTCCATGAGACTTGATTAAATAACATAATTTATCAAAGTTACAGACCCTGTAACTTTTCATCTACTAAATGAAATGTTCCGAAATTTGGTATGCCTGTAGTAATAAAAAAAATGTACGCTTGCACCTAATTTCGTGCTCTATAAGTAAGCCCCTTCCCCCCAGGGGCACTTGTTTTTTTTGCTCAATCAGTTAACTATTTTAGCCAAAATATGCCCTGGAAGTGTTATAAGAATAACAATACCGTTTTTTCAGAAGAAACCGTGCTCCACGATACAAAAACAGTTTTTTCTGTTAGAGTGCATGGTTGTCGACTTTTGTGCAAAGTTTCATCGCTCAAACTCTTCTCTTTCCCCCAAAAATGACTTTTTTAGTGCAAAAAGGCCCTACAACTTTGACCCTCTGCCACGCCCAAAGTACAGTAGATTGAGGCTTGAAACTTTTTGTGCTGGTGTAGCGTGATGACTTGTACCTTGTATTAAAAGTTGATGCACGTCGGAGACGTGGTTGATTTTTAATTAAAATTCAAAAATTGAAGGGTGTGGTCTTTGGTAAAAACCTGTACATGGTTCGATACGCCTCTAAAAGGAGAACAACTTGTGCAAGTTTGGTACAATTTGAATTTGATTTCGCGAAATTATTTGCGAAAAACCAAAAAAGCTGAAAATGGGGTTTCGGGGCTAGGGGGAAGGGGACAACAGGTACGGACTTCAAATTTGATGTGAGGGTGTGTCTTGACTAGGTGCATGCACATGCCAAGTTTCAAGTTTCTACCTGCTTTTTTTATTGAGTTATTAATTTTTAACCAAAAAAAGCACTTTTGGGGTTTTACGGGGCTGGGGGGAAGAAGCATGACTCAATTCCAAAAAGCAGCACATGGTTGTGTTACCCTTGGGTGGGGCTATCTGTGGTATAAGTTTCAGATTCATATGACTTGTCTATCAAAAGTTAGAATTTGGCTCTTTCAGTCTTTAAACCCCATTTGGGGAGAGGGGACTCAATGTTAAACGTTCTACTTGTGCAAGTAGGGTTTCATTAGTACTATCACCACACCAAAAATGAAAGAGATCGGATAAGTACCTCCTGAGATATTAGCATGTGCTGTTTTGCAATAGTTGACACCCCATAGGGGGGAGGGACCTTTAGACCCACTTGAATCCACATGATAGAAAGGTAGAACCCCTTTGGTAGGTGTCTCCACTTCAAACTGCATGTCAATTGTTGTCCTGGTTCTTCTGTAATATCTGTTTTTGTTTTCAGTGTCATTCCCTTTAGACTACAGTGTTTATCGGCTGATGACGTCACAAGCCACCTGCTTATCACATTCAGATATAACTCGGTCTTAATAAAGGTACACATCCTGTGCATAACCTCCACCCATTTGCTTTTCACCATAGCACTGATTAACCACTTGACATTTACTTTTCTAGAGTACACCCCAAAATCGACACTTAGAAATTATTTACCCCAAATATACCGTGCTCCAGTATGCCCAGGAAAACTGGTACTTTTACAAAATTATTTCTACCTATAATTGGGTACCTACGACCTTGCTCATTACATTTCACTCCATTTGACCGACCTAGCCAGCTTGTCTGCAAAGCTACAGGCCATAAATGGTCAACTTTTTGAACTTCGTGACGTCACACATATTCCCCAACCTTCAAACTCCGTTCAAATGTGCGGTTTATCCCACCTTTTCCCACCCTAACCAATTCCCCAACAGATGATAACGTGCGCTTGTGGCAGCCAACCCTTCATGCGCTCCGTTGCTTTTTGATCCTTTGATGCCCCCTCTCTGCATTATTCGTCATAATTCCCTTTTTTATTTCCTTTTTTTTTTCATTATTTAGTAATATATACTCTGTCCGGAGTCGAACCGAATGCAAGTCATAAGAACATGCACTAACCGTAGCAGAGCGTAAAGTGCAGCTATGCTAGCCTACAGCCAGGTATAAAACCCCACTGCGTTTCCGTCTGACACTTGGTACCGACAGGATCGTATACCAGGAGTCTAGCTGCGTCGTCAGACATATTTTTTTGTGGCCTTTTTTTTTGGTGCTATTGTCATTTTTTTTGTGTCAATGTTTTTTAGCACTTGGCCATTTCATGAATATGTACAGATGTAGTAGTCTTTTTTTTTTTAAGTTATTTCACATGATTTTTTTATGCGCAGAATGATGTAAATGTATTGCTGTGTAGTATTTTTTTCTTTTTTTTTCATTTTTTTTCCTCTGGTCAGTCCAGCTGTACCAGAGACACACGACATAACGGATACATGTAAAATATATGTCACACAAAATAATATAATATGTACAAGTTATTGACAATGTTGTTCCAGTTGGTGGTCCTTTTGTAGCTGAATTGGGGTGAAGTGAAATGGGGCAGGATATTTGAGAAAATAGGCATTGCGCAATTGTGAGAGACGTGACAGTGCGACGTAGCCACAACCAGGTGTCCTCACTTCGGAATCGAACCACAAGGTGACGTGAGGCAAAGATCTGCCTTGGGCTTTGAAGATGGTTGTAGCAGCACGAATTGGGTAGTAGGTGTGTGTTGCGTTTTTAATGGGATAGATGTTGATAGTGTTTCCTGTACGAAGTTTTAAGACGATCGTATTGCCCGCTGTGCAAACAACTGTGCCCAATTGGCCATTCACGAAATGACGTGCTTTGTCTCTGTTCTCAGTAATGCATAGTAAAAGGTCGACATATATCTTGAAGGGACCTTCCTCCAAGGTATCAACTGTCATAAGTATTGGATGGTCTGAAAAAATGTATTCCATAATCGCGTCGTTGACTTGTTTGGCGCCACGCCTTGTTGTAGTGAGAAAGGTGGTCTTATTTGCAGTGTGTGCCTGGATGATAATGTCTGGTGTTACGACATCTCGAGTAAAGTATCTTTGTTGGACGATTTTCCTTAAAGTAGACATTCCAGGTTGTACAAATCTGAAAAATAGAACGAACCCATATGTGACATCAGGATAACAATTTATGTAGTTACATAAACAACAGCAGATAGTTACCGTAGTGATCATGTGCAAATCAGTAAAAACTTGAAATAATGACTGTGAAAAAAAAAAGTTATATTCACCTAACGATGTTAAGAAGTTCGTCCAACTTGGGATCGGCGCTTCGATGTTGTTCCGTAAGTTTAAACTTGTTGACATTGGCCAGAAACACCGGAGACGTAAAAACAGAAGAACTTTGAATGGGTGGCAATTGCTGTTGGTCACCCACCATGAACAGAATAGGCGGGGAAGGCATCATGCTGACTGTATGTAAGATGTGTTCCATATGTGTCGGCAGGATTTGACTGACTTCATCAATGAATACGGCATCTACCATTGACAAGCCCCAATTTATTTCCGACTTTTGGTGACTTTCAACTGCAATTTTGAAAGCAGAGTGTACGGTTGTAGAGTCGATGTTCTCGTAATTAACAAACTGCTTTGTAAGTGGATGCCATGTAACCTAAATAAATGTTAAGACAGTGGTACTATTCGTGCAAAACATTAGTTGGCTACATTAACAGGACATTCCAAGATGTGATCATGTCGAACATGAGGAAATAAACAATTGCATAACATATAGAAATTTGTAGTGTTGAAACATAGACAAACGTATGTACATTACTTACCTGTCGGACAAGCGATGTGAACGATATATGAATGGTCTGCTGCATGACGTATGCAAGCTTGCATGCAAAGTGACTTGCCAGTGCCTGGACCACCAGATACAAAGACAGCTTTGGTTCCTTGTGTAGCTTGTTGAGGTGACAGTAGATGTTGAACAGGTGGACGTTGATCTTCCTCCACGGTGCAAATTTTAGTCTCGTGTATTGCTGACCGGGAGGAGAGCAACGTCTGGAAATGTGTGTAGACACGATGTTGAGAACCTGAAATGCTGAAATAATGCAATATTTTTCCAACTGATAGTATTTCTCAGATATGTACAAAGAGATCCATCATAATTGAAACGTGGCAGGTGTGAAATATTGACCAATGTGTAACAACAAAAATAAATTCTAAGATACAAAATTAAAATTACTTACTTGACAAAGTGATGTTGTCAAATTGTGTTGTTAAATGCATGGAAATATCTTCCAGCGAAATGGACTTGATTTCGTAGAGTGTAAAGAGATGATCTGTCGATCTAACATGATTGATGAACGTGTCCAAGAAATAGTCCTTGTGACGTTCTATGTCGAAATACTGTTTGACTTTGTCCAGGTCTTTCCAGAAGTCAGGTTGCTTGGTGATGGCTATGTAGTACGATTGTAATTCCAAGGGATAGGACTGGTAGTTTTGCGGTAGGAGCTGCTGGACTGACCGGAACGGGACGTGCAAAAGTGTATATTTTTCGAAGAACTTCATGTTAAACATAGAGCCTAAAAAAGGAAAGCACGACTGTGAAGACCGTGTTTATGAAACAATTGGCATATGCAGGATAGATAATAGACAGAGCTGTATATAAACAAGTGCTGCAATCTTTCGTAATAGGCTCGGATAAATAAGTGTCAAATGGAAAGTTACGTGTAAACGTATATAGGCATACCTAAGCTATATGCAACAAGTGTTGGCGTGTCTTTGCATTTATACTCGGTGGCGTTGTTCCCATTGATGGTGAACCGATGAAGATACTCGAGTAAAGACAGGTCGGAAAAGGCAGCACCACGGTTGACGTAAAGTTGAACGACAGGATTCGTTTGTGCCTGTTCCACTGTCGGGACGGTGAACTTCTTTGTTCTCGCATTAGACTTGGCCAAGGTCAGACTAGATATGAAATGGATCATCTCCATAGGGCCGATGTGCATACCATTAAGAAGTCTGAAATAAATCAGATGATAATAATACATGTATCGACAAATAGCCCTGTTACAAAGAAAGCAGATGAATTTAGGCTAAGTTGTACAGCAAAAAAAAAAAAGAGAGCTTATTAGTGGAAACGTACCTTAAGGCTGACTGGAACGCGTTAATTTCTGAAGAATATAGCATTTCTTGTTGCCCAAAGTCATGCATTTTTGTAACATAGCTGGTCACATATTGTAATATCATGCCTCGCTTGTCCGCTACTTGCACGTCCATGCAGCATCGAAGAGACTGAAAGAAACAATAGTGACAAGGTATTAATACGCCCGTGATCAATTGTTGATAGTACAAAAAATCAAACATTGCACACAACGTGATGTGAAATTAAATTATGGAAACCACAAGTCCATTATATAGTAGCTATATTGAACAAATAATTGTACAAGTAGCAACCAAATTTTACCTTCAGCAAAGGCACCAGATATCCTCTTATTCCTAGTTGCTTGGCTTCGTTCGGGTAATGGAGCTTCAAGGTGTTGCCAGTTACAGTGGACGGTTGTGTAGGTACGATCGTGTCTCTTGGGTATCTGTAGGTGTTTTACTAGGGAAAACAAAAGCTCGTCATCTGCCGGCAGATCGGCTTTTATCTCGTCCAAAGAAAGGTCTTCTACGTTATGCAACCAGAGTAGCATGTGTAGGTGAGCTGAGCCACGATTCTGAAACTCGATTCTGAAAATAAATACAGAATGTAAAGTTACATGACGAGAAGAAAGCCGTTAGCAGTCACATTATCCGATAGTGTACAAAGTATTTGTTAATAAATAGTGTGACAACATAATTCAAATATATAAATAACAAAGTGAACACGATAGAGTTAACACTTAACAAATCGGTCAATTTATGAATAGTCAATCCAATAGTTACCTCGCAAAATAGAGATGCGTTAAACGATTGATGTTCGACCCAGAGAAGAAGTGCGTTTTAAACGTGCTGCTGCTGCAGCCAGTTAGATATGCTAAAATCAATATAGAAAACGTATGTATCACATTCAAAACTACACCACGAGACACCATTACAAAAAGCATTGTGGAAGTCAAGAAAATGTAATCGCATACATAAGTTAAAAGGGATATGCAGATATAACGTACTTACATCTTACAACTTGATCCAACACGTGGGATATAAACAGTCCTTCAATTATGCTTTAGTGCGGCGGATACAATCCCGTGCATTCCATTCGATTCCATATTGATCGGTGGTATGGAAAAGTCCACTCGTACGGGTTAATTGTAATAAACAAATCAGGCAGTCCGTTTCGATGCACAGCATCAACCAATAACCGGTAGTGCCATCACCAGTACCAAGTCGAAAAAGGCTTGGTATCTAGGGCTTTGGCCGGCGAACACTTCGCAATTTTTGCGGAATTGATAGCACCTGTAACGTAAAGTGTGACATTGTGAATGACATATAACGGAGGTACGACAACATAAAGCGGATACATGAAAGTTACATAAAAGCATGGCGCATGGCGAAACATAGTAAAATTGGGAGCATATTATGCAGCAAATAAAGTGCTTCAATTAATAACATATTAACAATATAGAAACTAACCTGTAACCGTTTTATACAGCCATCTGTCAAAGTGAAATTGTAATAATGGAAATGAGATGGAGTGGTCGTTAACGGACGACAATATCTTGATGAAGTAGGATCTCTTTGGACTTTTACCCATACCAACATGTTTAGTGTCACTAAACATGTCAGTAGGGTAAAGCACAGGCCACAGAGCACACTCGATACCAGTCCATTCCATCAAATTCGAAAAATATATTGGTTTGTCCTTGGCACGATAACTGTTGCTTACTTCGGTATATTTCCGATAGTAACTGCCGTTCCTCATCAGCCAAAGGTAGGCTCGTTTCAATTTATTTTTGGTCAATGCATCATCTATGTTGTCTATATGCTCTTCAACTGACATTTGTTTGACAGAAATTCGAAACATACGATCACGTTGTCGGTGACCGCGTTTCACCCTCCTAACGTCACCCAAATGGATAGAAAAAGGACTTAGCGCCGCTTGATCTTCTTCAGTTAAATTCCGTAGTTCTTCCGGAAAAGATGATAACTTTGGTACAAAATACACACCATTTGAACATTCACATTTAGCGCTATTTACAGACCGACGTTGTCGAAAGCCGGGCTTCATTTTTTGAAGACACGTGCTGTGGCACTTGTCGCACAGAGACATGGAATTCTGTGTAAAGTAGTATATGAGGGCTTGCACGTCAGGAGAAGTATTGTTGGAATCTACATGTTTATTTTTAAATTCTTGCTTATATCTATCCAAATTGGCATCTATATATGCCATTTTCTGGTCGAACGCTTCTTTAATGTGCCCATTTGGTTTTAGTATAAGAACATTGCTAGATTCACAAGAGTTCCATACAGAGCTTTCACTTTTGGACCTTTTCCGACGACATGAGGTGTTTCTAGCCATTATATCTAAAAGGAAAGGCCAACAAGGAACACACATACATAAGTGTTGGTACTCTGATATCGAGAATGTGTGTAAAATCAAAGATATGTGGCACTGAATACCTTAAGTTTTCACACATGCTTGTGGTTTTCAATGTATGGAAAACATGTGAATAGTTTTAAAAACTATATTTAAAAAATACGACCTGTGTTACCTTTGTGTACAAAACTGTCATTTTGAAAACGTGTCAAGAGCAAGTACACAATAACACAATTTAAAGTAAGGAATGATTATCTACATGACATTCTATTAATATAAACATACAGTTTTTCTAGTAGATTATGTAACCAGACATAAGGTAGACCTTAATGAAATACATTCGCATTTAGTAGAACATTCAATAAATTCCAATGAAGCTGATATAATCGATGGATTACTTTGTGACACAAAATGATTATGAAAAGATTTGTTCCTGCAAAACATTTTAAGTGGGAAAACAAATTCATGAAAACAGGATTACAAACATTCTGAATATACAACGAAACTCAGTTTGTATAAGGGAAGTACATAACATTGGCAACTTATTTCGAACACAAATTGTTACAAAAACTCGTTCAATTGCGGTAAGAAATGTTTTACAATAAATACACAGAGTAGCTAAATACTTACGTGTCTATGTAGATGAGTGTTGTTATTGGTTTTCAATGAGAAGGTTCCAATCACAAGTAGTCGACCAATGGAATAACAGAAGCAAGTATTTGATATAACATTTACACGATCTTATTTACAATAACTCTTTGCGAAAACTATTTAATGATGCTATATGACTTTGTCATCTCTGTACGTAAACTAGAGCACTAAAAAATGTGAGTAAATGAACATACCTATCAGGGACATTATACACATTGGAAGACACAGCTTATGAGTAAATTTCATGATGAACATCGGTATAATGCCATGAAATTTAAAATACAATTCATATCCGGAGCAGTAAGATATGACCACGGTTACATTGCTGTGCATGTAAATGAAATACTCTATATGAATCGGATAACTAAGGGAGTAACAAAGAAGGTAAACGTCCTTGTTCACGTATCATTTCATAAAATTGTTTATAAACGTTGTAAAATACCATTTGTTGCGAACAAATAAGTAGATTCCAAATTGTATTAAATTCTTCAAGTTACTCTTTGTCACAATTGTGTCCTGGTCCTAGCAAAAAGATATATAATGGACTTGTTTCTCATAGAATACGATTTGTTGCACATGTAACACATGATGAAGGACAACATTTTTAAAGTAAGATACATGCAATAAGAGTGAAAATATAACTTAACAATCAGTTGACAATATAATACAAGTTAAGTTGATACCGTCAGTAACACAGTCATTGTATACAAATGCATGTTTCAGTTCTTAATTCGCTTATGTAACTATTAAATGTTTCATGCTATAAGTGTTCCCATATGTTACATTGTATATACATGCACCATAATTTTCTGCTTGTGTATTACAAATTTGACAGTAGCACATGCTATAGTAACAATTGTTGCAGAGAATGTGCGCAGACACAAAGTAAACAAATGATATGTTTCAATTAAATGGCTGTTCAAGTTTTTTCCGTATACAATGAAATAAGTTATTGTGTTACATTGCAGCATTAAAGAAAGCAGAGGTCATTAAATCTGAAGTGACTCATTGTATGTTCTGTACATTTATGTGTCATAATTAAAAGTGTACGTTGGAGAATGGTCACATATTCATACCTTTGAATATTGTCCACATTTTTTTTTGTATCGACAATAATTTAAACGTAGTATTCTTTTGTCCAAATACGGAACAACGACAGTCTATATGAAAATTGGCAATAGTATTTTGCAGTAAAACCTATGGATATTACAATCAGAATTTTGTCTAATTTTGTATATATAACTGATACTTGACGTGTGTGTATATTCAACTGCTCACTTCACAGTGTTCACTCATATCGGCAGTTCTTATTTGATCACTAGTAACATGTATTTCTTTACACGTTAATACCTGCTAATTAACAGTATTTAAATTGTACAAGCAAATAAACATAACGTTTCAAATTTCGCTTCCATTGTGCAATTGACTGAACCAAAAATGAAACCATGGCTATGAAGGTAGAAACCTAGCAATTATAACTAATTAACGTTATATTCATGCAAACATGAGAAAAACAGATAGGCACATTTGGTTTATGGACCGGAACATTTACAGTAGAAAACTGGTGATCTCAAACACTTATTTGAAGAACCAAGTTCATTTGTACAATTAAAGCAAGTATTTTTACTTGGCCAATAATATGTTGTGTGGTTGCTTAATATTTACAATAATAAAACACTTAATATACATATCAGATGTCTTGATTTTTTTTACACGGCAGTTCCGATATTGTGTATTCTAAAACGTTCAACGGCACTTCATATAATGGTAAACCCATGATTAACTAAAAAAGTAACTAAGGTATGTTGAAGTTTTAGTCCAATTTTTGTACAACCAATGGAACTCAATGACACAGAAAACAAGGTAAGAAAGAAAACACTTTTGTGGAATAACAATCGTAACACAATGATCTTGCTAAAATATACCTGCGTAAACAAACCGTATCGTATGACACAAAAAAATAACTGAATGGCAAAATGTAAGAATGAACAACTTGAAATGGGAATCAAAATCAAATTTTTCGACGTCACTATTTCTGGTATTTTCAGTTCAACACGTCACAGAGTAATAATTTAAATGTTATGGCGATAATGGCATTAGACAAAATATATTGCATTGTTGGACGGCCCAGACACACGAAACTTTTTCTCACACAAACAGAACAGAGGAATCGTATATTACAATGTTAAATTAGTCGTCTCTTTTGGCTCTTTTAGATTTCTTCTTTTTGATTTAATGTGTAATCGTCCTCCGGGTCAACATTAATTTGGTTAGAGGTGTCTTTGTTATTTTTTTGGATTTTTTACTCTTAACTTTTTGAGCTTCCACCTGTTGGCGTATCTTTGCAAACACGTCATCTGTAATTTCTTCTCGTTCTTCCTCCTCATCATCTTCATCATCACTCACTAATAGCTTTCTTTTAACTTTCTTTAATCTCTTGCTTGCTGAAAGTTGCGTTAGTCCGCTCAAATCCTCCTGATAATCTTGTTGCTTTGGTGTTTCAAAAAGAAACTTGCTTTTCTTGACGTCACCATATCATTAACAGTGAGAAAGGGGTTGCCCCCTCCAAGTTTTCTTGGCGTCGTGTCGTTATCGTTAAACGGTGACGAAGCCGTGCTCAATGGAGCTGGCGTATTGTTAACGTTCGCCATGAAGAATTTTATCAGATTCTCAAATGTAGGGTCGTCATGTTGCACCAGTTTCGTCGAATCCAACGCTGCTGGCTGTAGATGCTGCCCTGGAGTTTTTGATGTAGGCTCTGCTAGTGTTGACTGTTGATGCTGCCCTGGAGTGGTTGAAATCGATGTGCGCTGTTGTTCTGGGGTCGTCGCTTCCATAGCTTTGATAGCCAGGTAACACTACACCACGAGAATTCACCTGGCTTTTCCATTTCAAAGTCAGGTGCATACTTTTCCGCATTTTCTAGCAAAACTG